>CAIGRM010139884.1:0-27650 GCA_903798335.1 Fraxinus albicans | reverse complement strand
CTTTAATGGACAATTTCCATGTAAAACAAAGCCAAACGAATAGAAAATTTAAAAATTTTCCGGGTGGAAAATTATACCAATCAAACACACTTGAAATCATTTTCCCTACAAAACATTTTCTAGGCAAATCTTTTCCCTGTAAAACATTTTCTTTCCACCCATTTTCCACCATTACAATCAAACGCACCCTTAATCTAGTTCTCTGTAAATCCAACTCGTAACTGTGAATTGTTTATGGTGTCGGAGTTCTAATTTTGTTAAGCCATTGGTAAGTAAATTAGACTTGCACAATTGATATTTAATTCCCTACACCAAATCTCAATGATGTCGTAACGTGATCCATGACAAAAACATTTGCGTCTTGAAGAATAAATACTATACACGTAAATTCTCTAATCCAATAATAAATCTCAGTTATTCAAATTTCGATCCAGCACAGTTGTCTAATTGTCGTGCCTCCAATGATAATCCAAAACAGCAAGACCAAAAGATAAAATTCTTGAACAGTACAAAAAAGGGCTGATTTCTCTACATTTTAGGACTCGGGTTTACTTAGCCCCTACTTGAACCCCACTTTTTAGAGAAAGCATGTTTTGAAATAGTGGATTTTTAAAGAAAGCATGGTTAAAAGATAAGACTTTTTTGAAATTTACATGTAAAATTATTTTATGAGAAAATATGTGGTTGAAAATAAGTTTCGAAAAAATTGAATCCAAAAAGGGGCTTAATTTTTTTTTTTTTTTTTGTGCTCTAAATTTTTAGAGCACATTCAATTAATAAACACAATAATTTATGAGGAAATTAGGTCAATTACTCTAAAAAGGAAAGGAATTAGATTAATGCACATAAAACAAATTAAACATCTTATAATCGTAATTAATACGTCTTAACAAAACCTAAAAGCTTCCAAGTGATTACAAGACCACAATTCCGTCATTCTTGCATAGAGAAACCTTAATCACCCACAATGCGAAGTCCCTTCACCTACACAAAGAAGAAGCATCACGCACACGAGGAAGAAGAAGGTGATTCACCCATCGATAAAAGGCTCCATCCACATGAGAAATCATGTCAAAACAATTGTTGATCACTTCAGTTTTGGCCGATTTAGCAGCTTTTTGTAATTTTCTGGAAGTTAATTTTGGAGGTTGTTGCATTCTGAAGTTTATGGGATGTCTTGTATTGTGAAACTGAGATCCACAAAACGAAATGGATTACTTGGAGAAAATTGAAAGACTTGGGAGGCTAGTTAATGGAAAAGTACCTGGACTGTGTGGAATCAAAATGGCCATGTTATTGCAGAATAATCAGGTCTTTGAAAAGGGAAAATTAAATTTAGCTCTCTCAGCACTAGAAATTGAGATTTTTCTTCGTAGTAGAGAAAATTTTTCAAATGCGGAAATGGATGAATTTCTTTTCGGGTTCTTGATCCCTCGAGCATTTAGAGGACACCAGAAAATGTGTAGAGTTGTCAAATTTTTGAAATTCATTTTCTCAAATGAATTCCGAGCATTTCCATCTTCAGTTGTTGTTTATTTGGATCTATGGTGATAGAAATATAAATGATTGTATTATTATCGGTGAGTATTAAAAATTGTGGGGAAGGTTGGTTGTCTCAAGTTTTTCTCATCATCTTGACTTTCTCCGAGTTACATTTTTGTAATCATTTTTGAATTTTGCATAAAATGGAGAACCATTTATTGGCTATATTTAAGATTTTGATTGATGTTTTGTCATTTTGTTCTTACCGTTTGTCACTTTTTAAAATTTTTGTCACTTTGTTCTTATTGTTTGTCGCTTTTTTTAGTGTTTTTCACTTTTTTTGGATTTTTGTCATTTTTTAATGTTTGTCATTTTTTTTTTCACCTTTTTTTTTATTGTATGTCACCTTTTTTGAACTGTTACTTTTTAAGTGACAAATATCAATTTTTAATAAAAGTGAAATATATGTTACTTTTATTTTTAAAAAAGTGACACTAAACTTTACAAAACATTTTTTTACTCCCGAAACACTTTTCGTATGATTTTTCGAAAGACATCAAATTTGCAGGTTATTTTTGTAAGTTGCACATAATTTATTGCCTCACAACTATTGGATCGGCAAAGAATAACTTAAGTTTGGTGTCCAACTCTACACGATTTGTTAAGAATTATGACTCCATCTCAAACGATTAACATATTAGATAGATTTGTCTAATCTCCTAGTAAAATTATTATCTAATTTTATGGTTAACCGATGTGATACCTTTTTGCACCTTCCGAATAGATACACTAATAAACAAGCATTTAACAGATTGTGGGGGGAAAGTGAAATCGACGAAAGATAAAGTATCGATCTACACTAATAAAATTAAGAATAAAATCTTCCCAAAATAAGTTTAATCGCACTTTCTACATTTTTCTTTGCCTCGTGAAGGATAAAATACTATTATGCCCCTGTTTGACACACATTCTTTTAAAATTTCATTATTTCAAAACTCATTTTCAATAACACATTTTTCAATAAAATAATATTTTTCATCGTATTTGTTGACCCCAAAAATTGTATCAAACATGTGGCCAACAGATGTCAGGAACTTCTTGCATCAATGTAAATCGGATCTGATCAAGGAAAATGTGGGGGGTCGATTTCGTATATAATAACAGAAATGTACGCAGCAAGAATATTGGATTGAAAGTCTAAATTTGCATTAACTTTGAGTAGTACTAAGTGTGGGTTTTTATTCTTGAGTAGGAAAGACACGGCCCGTTGGATGATAGTGCACGTGGCTTCATCAGATTAACTAGTCTTTCTTATTATATGCGTCAATCAATTAATCAATCGATCAATCAGGGCCTTTAAATGCCAAGACCTCTTAAATACCTACAAACTCTAGCTTGTGCAAGTGAGATTTGACCGTGTAGGTGTATAGAAGCGGCGTTGGCAGTGAGTTGTCTTGTCAATCATTTCATCACATGATCGGTTAGGCATATCATCGCCTCGCCAAAACCGACTCTCCTGCGAGTGTGTATGTTCGCATGGGGTCATCCAGATTCCACTTCGTAAGGAGAAGATTGCCACGTAAGGCAGGGTTCCCAAAATCCGCCCACCACGTAGGGAGCGATTATTTATATGAATAACAGTATCAATAACTTACTATTACTTTTTAACCATATATTTTCCATTATATCACTATTTATTTTCTCAATAATATCCATCAAACACCCCCTATATTTACATTTTGTTTTAAAAAATCCAAACATTAACAAAATCTTAAACACTAATGAAAATATAGAGGATCATAGTAATTGTGACCGCGCCTATTGGTGGCCTTATTTAGACCCTGTTTGGGAAGGATTAAATTTTNTTAAAAAATCCAAACATTAACAAAATCTTAAACACTAATGAAAATATAGAGGATCATAGTAATTGTGACCGCGCCTATTGGTGGCCTTATTTAGACCCTGTTTGGGAAGGATTAAATTTTTCTACAGTAAATCAATTTTCATTTTCAACCACACATTTTTCAATAAAATAATATTTTCTATCACATCAATAATTTTTTCTTCTTTTTCAACCACACATTTCCCATCATATCACTATTCAAAATCAATTTTTCCCCCAAAAATCTCTCCCAAACAAGCTTTTAGTATTTACTTAATGTCAAAGGTTCAAAGAGTCTTCAAGAAATTCTCTGAATATGAAATATTTTTTTATTTAAGAGTGTTTATGCTTAAAAATGAGTTCTAAGATATTCTCTATTTTAATTTTCAATGATTGCATTTAATAAATCATATATTTCAATATTCTACTTCTTAAACTATTCAAACAATATTTAAATTGATTGGTCAATTGACATACAAAAAATCATGTTAAATAAATTATGATGAGAAATCAATAAATGTTTATTGAGAAAATCAAAATGAAGAGCAAAAAATAGAGAGCTTGTTGGAGTTATAAAAATTTTGACTCTCTAAATTTAAAACTATCATCTAAATACATAAAATATTTTTTATAAATAAAGAATTTTTTGGAGCTACTCTCAATCATTTCATTTTCATTCATGTAACTACAGCATTTTCCTTTAGTATTACCAATCACATAAACTAAAGATTTTTTTTAATGCAATTAGTGCAAACTACAGTAGATTCAAAATTAAGCCTGCTTTGATTTAACTAAAAATCAAATTTTGATAAACAAATTGATATGTTACGCCTCGCCTCCAAGGCTAAAAAAAAAAGTGTCTCATGACAAGCCACATAGACGGAAAGTCAACAAAAAAGTTAAACAAAGACCCACGAGGTCAAAAACCAAAGTCCTTGCTCTTCAAGTCGAAGTGCTTGCTGAAGCGGACCTCAAAACCGAACTCCTTGCTCTACAAGCCAAAGTGCTTGCTGACGCACTGCATAAAGAAGCAAAGAAAGGAGTTGAAGCTCTCCAATTAGAGAACCACCTCAAAAGATCTCTCCGAGGGTCTCAAACTTGTCCGAAACTCAAGAAGCCGACATTGTCTCTTCTAATAGATTTGAAGATCTATTGGAAGTGATTGATGTAACACTTGTAATAAAGTTTGTCAGTATATCAGCCTATTGTATAGGGCGGCTGACCCTTTATCAATGTATTAATTGTATGAGTAGACAGTGATACGAAGCCTTTGTTAGGGAGATGAAGCCATGTGGTTCCAATCCAACGGTCACCACGTCGGCCAATGCAGTATAAATAGGTACTCTTTGTAATTAAAAAGGGAGGGGTTGATCATTGATGGAAAAATGGACAATCATTTATTCGAAATATACACTTTGAAGAAAATATACGAACATTTCATCTATTCTTCCACATATTCATGTTTGTTATTACATAGCTTAGTTTACTTTCGACCGGGTGATCGTTGTTAGCGCGATTGTTTTCGTTCCATCCGCCGGAGCTTGAACAATTTTGTCTCTCGCTGCAAAGTACCTCCCGAGTCTATCTTCTTCGTGCTATCGTCATCATTCCAGTAAGAACGCGCCGGAATCGTACTTGACTTGGCGTGAGTGGGCCCGACATTTGTTGGCTCATTTTCAAGGGTCAACATGATATATAAAATGTGTAGTTGAAAAGTTAATAAATTTGTTGATCTTATTAAGCACCTATTTGACAATCATTATTTTTAAACTATTTTTTCTATATACTCATTTTCAATTATACATTCACATAGTAAAATATTTTACACTTAAACTCAACTTTTTTCTACTTTTAAATACATTCTTCTAAAAATTATTATTCAAAACTCTATTTTTCCCAAATAATGATTGACAAACATGGGCTAGGTCTATGTCTGACCCCCATTTTTATAAAAAACTCATTTTTTTAAAAATTCATTTTTAATTACAAATTCTTTCATAAAATAAATTTACACGTAAATCAAAAAGTATATATATATATATCAAAATGGGATTCAAATAAGGGCTAAATTTTTGATTGAAAATAAATTTTATAAAAAAAAGTTTTAGAAAATGGAATCAAACAAGAGCCAAATCTTTCCAAAATAGAAAAATGAAACAAAAAAGAAAAAAAAAGGTGCTATCTCTCAATTTCTTTGTGTTCCGAACTTGGCAAATGCGACAATTACCTGAAACTAAAAACGAAATTGAAATATATTAAAATTTTAGCCCCTGTTTGGAGAGTATGAAAATCGATTTTTAGTATATTTCGATAAAAGTTAATGAAATTTATGATTAAAAAGTTGTGGGTTTCACAAAAGATGTAATTAAAATTAATTATTAACTTAAACTTAAATTAAAATCTGAATTTTAGTCCCCCCTTTTTTTTTTGGGAAATGAGTTTTAGCATAGTGATTTTTTAGAGAATATTTTGCTAAAAGATAAACCTATGTTTGACAATCATTTTTACAAAAACTCTTTCTTTCAAATTCATTTCAACCACACATTCCCGCGATAAAATATTTTGCACGTAAAAAAAAAAAAATTTCTCTACTTTTTAACCATGTATTCTCCTAAAAATCATTATTAAAACCATTGTTTTGGCCAAATAATTATCATCAAATAGGAGCTACGAAATGTTTTTTAGTTTACACGTAGAATATTTTATTATGAGAAAAAGAACTTTTGTAAAAATGGCTAGAAGGCTTAGGGGCTGTTCTCTTTGTATTTCAATTTTGTATTTTGAGTTATGAATTCATTTTGAATTTTGTGTTTTGAGTGTCAATTTTAAAATTGTTGAAAATGTATTCTTTTTGGCATTTTGAAATTTTGTTTTGAAAACAGTCAAAACGCGTTTTGAAAATTTTGGTTTGATTATAATTGAAAACACCTTGTCATTTTGGATTTTCTTTATAAATTTTTAACTTATTTTCAAAAACACGTTTTCGAAAATAATAAAAAGAACATGCCCTTAACCATTGAAATCAAGTTTTAAAAAAAATATATTGAAATAGTGATTTTTTGAAGAATATGTGGTTAAAAAGAAGAATTTTTTTGGATTTACGTATAATATTATTTTATTAAAGAATGTATGAAAAAATTAAGAGAAAAAAATCATTTTGAACAAAAATGGAGTGGACTAAATAAAAATTTCAATTTTGTTACAGATATAAAGTTTGACATCAATGACATTATTCGTCATGTCAACAACTTGAGACATTAATTTAAACAATATTTATTCAAATTAATGGTACAATTTTTCGTATATGACAATTCAAACAATAATATCGTTTAGGAATGTATTCTTTTGAAAACTTAAAAAGTGTGTTTGTCGTTATAAATGGACGCCATACAGGGATAGAGTCCCGCGTTTTGGGGTGATGAAATGGCGGTGCTAAATTTAGGCCCTCATTTCTTCTCCACCTTTCACCATTTTCTCCCAACAATCCCCTCCGTCATCTTCATCAGAAATTCCAATGATCTTTTGTATAGTATAGCTGCAGCTTTCATCATTTCACCATCATTTCTGAGGTTTTCTTCTGATGAATTATTATTAACATAATGTCGACCTTCAAATGTCATTATTACGTGTTCGCTCGAATTCCGCCGCTATGGGCTCTATTATATTGCCTTGTTCTCTGTTCGTTCACCGCCAATTTTGTCCAATCCAAAACCGACTCCTCAGATGGTACACTTCCTTTCTCCCTCTATCTCACTCTCCCTTTTATCTATTTGTTAAATGTAGGTATCTGAAAGCTCGCCTGAGTCCAACGTTAGAGATTACGTTGGTTGGATTTTACACGGTTTTGTCCTTTTATATTTCTTTGCTCAATGACATTCTGCAGAATATGCAAGCCAAGACTAGAAAACCATCTATTACAGAATAAAGCTTTCATATTATTGGTTGTTTCTTCAATAAAGTTGATAGAAAGTGCATTTGTGAAAAATACTCTAATCGGTCATCTGTTTTGTTATCTCATAAAAGGAACAAGTTATGGCAACTATCGAGTTTGAAAAACTTGTTTTCAAAATCTGAAACTAGTTTAAATACTAATAGGTAAAACTAAGCTACATCAGTTCTAGGAAATTAAAGTATGCATATAACTTTAAATGATTATCACTAATAATTTGTTAGTGAAGTTGCAATATTAATTTCTTTTTCTACATCATTATTTATTTATATATAGTCGAGAAGACTGAAATCACCTTGAACTCTGAGAACCAATTCAGTTAAAATTGATGAATTGGGATGTTTACGAAGACGTGTATCTTTAACTTTATAACTGGGTTTTCCAAGCGCCTAAGGATAATTCCTGGAGGTGCACCTCATGCGAGATAGTCATTAGGAGTTTCATACCTTTAGGACGACCAATGTGTGTGTACTCTCATCTGCCTACCCTCTGTTTTTTTAGGCTGGTCTTTTCAATGCTTAGGACATTCTAAGGGTTTCTTTATGTTTGTTTTTAAACACAGTCTAACCCTAAATACTAGAAAGAAAAGGAGTAGAGATTAGGTAACAAGTGCACAACTCGTGTGTGCTTTAGCTCTCTACTCTACAACCAGGTGTGATACCCCATAGTGAATTGTGCACCTGTACGTGTAGCTTCACCCTTTCCTCTTTTTTTTTTATATTTTTCTTCTTGTCTTTATGTTTTTGTTTTCTTTTTGCCGAGATTCGTTTCCTTTAAAAGCCAGTGCAGACCAAATTTTTGAACAACTCACCAATTGTTCTATTTATTTCAGTCTATTTAGTTTTACTTATAGATTAATGGTTTCTTATGTGATTGTTACTTTGTTAATTTGTTACTTGCTACTTTGTCCATTCATTTTGTTGAAATATTTAATTATGGAAACACACCTCTATTAACCTTTTTTAAATGTTTCACTGGTTTGGATTAGCAGGTTTTATTCCAAAGCATAATCTGTCCATCCTGAAAGTTACCCGTTCAATTTCATAAAGAACTCAATGAACCTTAAGCTACATGTCACATATTACACTTTGCACCACCCACAAATGCTCTAACGAAGTAACAACATGAAAAAGAGAAACCAAATCTTTGTTGTGTCGTGTTATTTGATCCACATTCATATTATACATGTTTGTACCTATATGCTAGATATGTTAATAAGGATTGGGATTTAACATGCAACTACAGTTTGGCATTTGAATAATGTTTAAAGTACGTCATGCAAATGTACATTCTGGTTCTAGCTAGGTAAAATATTATTGGATATTTGGGCAATCTTGTTCTTGTGAGGCACATGTTAACATTGATATGCGTCTTTTTAAAAGTCGTTTATCCTCTCTTCTTCTTGGTGCTAGTATAAAACCTAAGTTTTTGTTTATGTTGCCAACTTAAATGATTTTATTGAAATTTCAGAGTCAATGATGTCTCAAGGCCCTAAGCCCATTCAATGAGTACTTCATAAAATGTCATTGAGACTGTGTTTTTACCTTTACAATTTTGTCTTGTGTGGGAACAATGTGAGAGTAAGATGGAAATAGTTACCTTTTGAAGCAATACAAATTTTTTGGGAATCCAAAAAGTGAAGTGGTGCAATCATGGCAGGTCGGAAGGAGTTCTATAGAAGTTCTAATTTGCCTCGTTTCTATAATGTCCATGGATAAATTGGCATGCTATATTGCTCTGCTACTGAATCTTCAATTTATATCTTCTAGTGATCTTTTCAGTTTCTGCTCTCAACGTCATGTATGCCAGCATGAATTCTCCTTCCCAATTGGATGGCTGGAAATCAAGTGGAGGAGATCCTTGTGATCAATCATGGAAGGGAATCACATGCTCTGGATCAAAAGTTACCGAAATGTATAGCTTCTTTCTTTGGATGTCTGTGTTTATCTCTCATACATACATGTGTAAAACCTTTCCAAAGAAAGAAAAGAGGAGAAACATATTGCATGTATTGTATATTATATACAGAGCTGCCCCTTCAATCACGGACAAAGTTATTTGCTTAATTTAACTTTGCAAAATGTATGCAGTGATCTGTCTGGCCTGGGACTTTCTGGATCAATTGGCTATAAGCTTTCGGGATTGGAAACTGTTACCTACTTGTGAGGCTGCCAAGCTCTTAGACATGGGAAAATAGGGGTGATTTCTTCTGTTTTATGCTTTCTATTAATAGAGCTTGACCTGACAGGGATCAATTTGTTTGCCATAGTACAGTGATGTGAGCAAAAACAAGTTCAACGGAAATATACCCTATCAACTTCCTCCCAATTTGAAGCTCATGTAAGTAGGTAGAAAAGCATTGTCCATCTTCGGATTAAAAAGTACTGCTTCAGTATTATAACAACAGCGATGAATTGGTGTGTTTCCTGTTACGTTGCACATTAGTTTGTCCACAATGTCTCCTAGGTCCATTTTTGTAGTTTCTATGACATTTATAATAAATTGATTGTGTGCATTTTAATGTGATTTTTTGTGTGATATGTCCGTGAATGTGATTCAGCTATTTGTTTCTGTGTGTTATGTGCTACTTAATCATATGCTTATGGCCGATGTAAAAGCTGCATAGGATTTCACCATCCCTGCAGAGTTATGAATGACAATTTGAACATCTGTAGGGATCTTTCCGGAAATGAATTCAATGGCAACGTGCCCTATTCAATTGCCCAGATGACTGATCTCAAAGAGCTGTAAGAGATCCTTTTTTTGGTCTCAATCTAACCTTTTTATTTCGACAAATATTTATGGGCTTCTTAAATAGTTTGAGTTTTATCCTGATTCCACGTGTTATGCAGATATCTCAATAATAATCAGCTTAATGGACAACTGAGTGATATGTTTGGACAGCTTTCGAAGCTGACCAAGATGTAAGCATTTTGATCTTAACTGCCCATTTTCTGTTAGCATATTTCGACTTTCGAGTGTCAACTATTGTTTGCCACAATTGTATCTTTTCTGCCTTTGCCGACATTGAACAATGTTGGTAATGGTGCAGGATTACCCACGGAAATTTCGAGCTTTGATGCTTGTGATTTTCATTATTTCTTTGTATTAAAAACCATGTGAGATTAAAAGGGATTCGAAGTTTAAAATTCACCTATTTATGACAAATTTCGAATATTGGATTACTTGATGGGAAAGTGATATGTTGCAATTTTACCTTGAAGACCAGAAATTATGAGTCTAACAAGCCGTGTTGCACATGACAAAGAAGGCAATAAAATTTAATGTCAAAGATGTCATGGATGATGAATCACGAAGAAGTAATTAATGATGAGACACTCTAGTCTTCGAAATAGTACTCAAAAAGACACACACACACACACAAAAAAAAATAAAAAAAAATAAATAATAGAAACAGATCTCATTGGAATATCACAAACTGACGTTACGGTAAAGAATTCTCATTTTCTGGGTTCTTTTTTCACCTCTTTTATAGATTGCTCCTAAACATATACAAGGTGTTCCAGTATTGTTGTTTTCTAATGTATATGTGTCCCTTAATTTTAGTTGTCTTTCCATGATAATCACCATCCTCTGAATTTACAACTTTTTATTTATTTATTTATTTTTATAGGTAATCAGATAATTTTATTGATCAAAAGAGAATACGCAGGAAGTGTATTATCAATTTAAGCAAGACAGAAACATGAAATTAGGCTGCCCTTTTATAGGATTAGTAGTCGCAACATTAAACTAGGTATACAAAGTCAGATAAAACAGTTCTCTAATCTGCTCTGTCTTCGTGTTTGGTCTTCAAAACAACGGTTGTTTCTTTCTCTCCACACACCATACAATGTATGCAGGGATAAGATCCTATACAAGCTTGCAATCCTTATCACAAAGTTTTCTCCTCCAAGTCCGCAACACGTCATCTATGCGCCTAAGCAACACCTAATCCATATGTTGAGAAGCCAGAATGTTGTTCCATAGCCAACAAACACCATCACAATGAATGAACAAGTGGTCATTTGTCTCCCCAGCCCTCTTACACACAACACCACTCGATTACATAAAAACATTTTCTTCGAAAATTATCTAACATTAACACCTGCACCTCACAGCTGTCTACAGTAAAAATGCCATCCGTGGAGGCAATTTACATTTCCACACCATCTTTCAGGGAAACGAACTCTCCACAGGTCCCAAAAGGGATCTAAAATAGGTGTGAACTGAAAAAAAATCATCTCGTACTAACCTTCACCTGCTAGATCACCCCTTCCTACCCAGATTTGCACCTCATGCAAGGAGATAAAAAATAATGCACAATCCTCCAAATCCCGATCTTGTAAACCCCTCTAAAAAATAATATTCCAACTGTAACTCCCACTGTGAATGACCAATAGATCATGCACCATAGCAGAAAGCACCAGAGCAATGCGATGCAATGAATGAAACCCCACCTTTAGCGGTTGATCGTCACTGCAACTGAAATAGGAAACAATGATACAAAAATAAGTAGGGAGATTGGAGAGAGTAGATTTAATGAGAGTAAGATGGCCTCCATTTGAAAGGTATGTACGCTTCCACTTCACTGACCTCCTCTCCACCTATTCCACAATTTCATTCCATATATGTATTCTTTTAATTTGTGCCTTGAAGGTAGTCCTTATTATGACATAGATAATTGTGCAACCCTACAATCCAATATATTAGCCAACACCTCCATGTTAGCAACCTCTCCTACTGGAATAGCCTTAGATTTTCCCAGATTTATCTTCAATCCAGACACCGCTTCAAAGCATAGAAGGAAGTGGCGCAAGTTCCTGAATTGCTCATCATCTATATCACATAAAATCAGCGTATCATTTGCAAATAACAAGTGGAACACCACAAGTGACCAACCGTAAAGCCTCTTATCAAACCCTCCCCTGCAACTTTCTTAATCATCCTACTGAAAGCCTCCATGACAATAACAAACATCAATGGAGACAAAGGATTCCCTTGCCTCAAACCTCTGCTGCGAAAACAACCCTCAGGGGTACCGTTGACCAAAATTGAGAACGAAACAGTAGATACAAAACTGAATACACTTACACCACTTATCCCCAAAGCCACATTGCTGGAGCATATACAAAAGGAACCCCCAGTTCACGTGATTATAAGCTTTCCAAATATCGAACTTACATAGTATCTCTAGAACCTATAAAGTATCGACACAGACACATGTGTCCAATATGACACGCGTCAGACACACCGACATGATTTTTAAAAAAAGTACTAACACCATATGTCGTCGACATGTTAATTAAATTCTTTAAAATTCTTTACTTATATAGTATAAATTTAGTTTTATACTTGTTATTAATTTTTTTTGTCGAAATCTTTTAAATATAAATACATATTTGTTATTTAATAATAATTTTGAGTGAAAAATATTATATATTTTGATAAAGAAAAAAATGATCATGAACAAAGTGTTCGAAGAGTGTCGGTATCCGACACCTGTCGGACACGGATATGCTATCCTAGTTGAAGTGTCCGTGTTACTGAGCCTAGAACCCCAGGCACAATCTTGAGTCAATGCATTCATTCACTATAAGTACGGAATCCAAAATCTGGCATGCTTTCAATAAAGAATTCTGAAACTTAGACACCACTTTCCCATGCACCTCCTTTATTCTGTTTGCCCGAACCCCACTGACTAAGCAAATAGGACGAAAATCCTTAATATTATCGCTCCCAGTTTCTTAGGAATCAACACAATAAATGTGAAATTAGAATTTCTCAAGAACCCGCCACATTAAAAAAAATAAGAACATCCATAATGTCCTGTCACAACATCTTCAAACACGCATTACAAAATGAGAACGAGAAACTATTCATTCCTGGGGCCTTATCGTCATTAATACTAAACAACACCTCCTTAATTTCATCCTCCCCAAATGGTCTCTCTAACCAACCGGCATTCTCCTCTATGATAGTAGAAAAATCCAATCCCTCCAACCATGGTATCCACTCAAACTGTTCTCGATAGAAATTCTAATCTCACCATTTAGGTCTCAATATCCTGTGGGTCCTCAGAAGTAATCTCATCTACCTCTAACATTGTTATATAATTGTTGCGCCTATTAGAATTAGCGACCCTTTGGAAAAAAACTTGGTGCATTAGTCTCCCTCTTTCAACTACATGACCTTAGATTTTGACTCCAAGCAATCTCCTCTATCTCCACCAACCTCTCCAACTCTGCCCTTAATACTCCACATCTCTCCTTCTCCTCCCCAACCAACCCTTGACTCTCATCCCTTCTATCCATCTCTTCTATGTCTGAAAGAGACTGCATTTTACAACAGTTGAAATTGCCACTAACACTGTGATATAATTGTTGTTCCTATTAGAATTAGCGACCCTTTGGAAAAAACTTGGTGCATTTCTCCATCTCTTTCAACTACGTGACCCTAAATTTCTGACGTCAAGCAATCTCTACCATCTCCACTAACCTCTCTAGCTCTTCCCTTAATACTCCACATCTCTCCTTCTCCTCCCCAACCAACCCTTGAATTTCAACCCTTCTATCCAACTCTTCTATGTTTGAAAGACACTGCATTTTACAACATTTGAAATTGCCACTAACACCGTGATATAATTGTTGCTCTTATTAGAATTAGCGACCCTTTGGAAAAAACTTGGTGCATTTGTCCCCCTCTTTCAGCTACGTGACCCTAAATTTCTGACGCCAAGTAATCTCCTCCATCTCCACCAACCGCTCCAGCTCTCCCCTTAATACTCCACATCTCTCCTTCTCCTTCCCAACCAAACCTTGACTCTCATCTCTTCTATCCAACTCTTCTATGTCTGAAAGACACCGCATTTTACAATAGTTGACATTGCCCACCGCCTCTTCATTCCACCTTTTTAAATCCCCTTTCAAAGTCTTCAACTTCTGATCTAACACATAACTGGGAGACTCCCTGAAATCATAAGAGGCCCACCAATTGTGTACTCGCTCCCCAAAACCTTCTACTTTTAACCACATCTTCTCAAACCTAAAAGATTTCTTCCACTACCCCTCATATTCCCCGTTATCGAAATAAGGAAATGATTAGAGTACACACTCCCTACTCTCCTCTAAGTGATATTTAAGTACTTAGCTTTCTACTCTCCACTAATCAAGAACTGGTCTATTCGAAATTGAGCATGTTGATCCCGATAATATGACCAAGTAAAATCTCCCCCAATCATAGAGAAATCCACCAATATATTCTCCCTGATAAAATTTGAGAAATCCTCCATAGCCCGTGTTAGTCTCCTAGTGGTGGGAGAGTGTTAGTCTCCCACCATTAAATCTCTCGGTAGGAAATTGAATTACATAAAAATCACCCCCCATACACGTTGGGAGATTCCACCAAGCCATCATACCAATCAACTTATCCCACAAGCCCCCTCTACTCTCATCGGCATTAGGCCCATAAACTCCTATAAATATCCATTCGAATCTATCCCTAATATTTCTAAACGAAAACGATATAGAGAATAACCCTTCACTAATGATGTTCCAATCCCTTCTCTGCCTTTACTTGCTTTAACCTCACTGTTGTCTCCTGCTATACATTCTCATCACATACTGGAGCCTACAATCCTTTCCAATTTAATTACTTCAACCCTTTGTATGGTATCTCTCTAAAGTGTGCCCTCTTATTACCTTTTCACTCAAAAAAAGTACATCCTTTAGAGACCTTCTGCCATAAAATCAGAAAAGGAATCATGGACGGAATTAGGATTGATAGCTAGAGCGATCTTGAATTGGGGAATCATCTTATGTTTTGATAAATATGGGGCACGTATAATCCAATACTCTTTCTAGCAGTTCATTTCATGGAACAATCTTATTTGAATTGAATGGAGAATTTGCATCATTTAGGAAAGATAGCATAACCGCTGTCTGAAGATAAAACATGTGGAGTAAAATTTGCAGGGGTCGAGACTTTCTTTAACGAAATGTCTATCACCTCCACCTGCTTTGTCCACTTGTGTCGAACTGGATTGCATGCTATAGTCATTCACAATAAACCATGATTTGACCATTGACTCTTTTCAAATGTAAGAGTATTATAATTTAGTTCAAGTATCTCTTGATCCATGGCAGTGACCTTTGCCTGTGCACTAAAGTGTGCCACAACTGGTTGTCTCTTGATCCTCCAAGTAGATAAATTTCCTCCTGAGAAGGAGTAATACCTAGAACTGTTGATAATCTGTATGTCATTGAGACTGCCCAACCTACCTAGAACTGTTGATTATCTTTATAGGCTTCTAATTTCATAAAAAAAACCAGGTAAACAAATTTCATATGAGCTTTCTATATGTCTATGCATTGGACTATATATATATCTTGATACTTTATTATATTCATTGACCAATTTTTGGAATTACATCCAGGGATCTCTCCTCCAATTCACTGTCGGGTGATTTGCCCCAGAGTTTTAAGAACCTCTCAACCCTGAGCACTCTGTAAGGCACTAGTGCATCTACTTTCCAGATTTGAGAGTTTAGTGGTGCTGATGGTTCTTTATGTCTTGAAGGTATTTGCAGAATAACAAATTCACTGGTTCAATTAATGTCCTCTCCAATCTGCCTCTCGATGATCTGTAAGTACGCACTAATTAGAGGGATATATGTTGCTCTAGCATATAGCGAATTTTCATACAACACATTTTACTCGTCTACTTTATGTGCTATTCAACAAGGTAGATTATATTGTTTCACATGGTTTATTAATTTCTGGACTTTGTACCGGATCGTGCCTTAGAAGCATCTTGATTCCCTTGATGTATATATTTCTGTAATCTTATGGCCTTAGAATCAGTTATAGTTTGAGATGGGGCAGTATTTAACTTTCTTTTTCGATCTTCTTATTCCTTTATGAAGTACCTATTTCATTGTTTCCCTTTCAATCTCATAGCATTAAGACCTGAAATGGCTTTTGTTTCACTTGCTAGTCAACTCATTTGGAAAATTTGGGTACCATATAAATGGAGTTATATTTCCACATTAAAAGGGGAAACGTGGTCTATAAGGATTTGAAATACTACATCGTGTAGAAGAGTTTATAAATTTAAGCATTCTCATTTTCTCCATTAAATGTGAAGGACTATTTTGTGAGCGTGTATATGTATATATGTATCTGTATGTGTGTTTATACACACGCACCCACACACACCCCCCTACACCTACACCTGGAGATGTGCAGGTTAGTGATGGATGGATGCATGAAAAAAGATGTGCGTAACCATGAGACAACACCAGCCACAGGCCTCATGAAGCATGCTGGAGGAAACACTGACTCCATCAAGTCTGTTTGTTTATAGGTTAAAGAAAGAATGTACCAATTTCTTTCTAAGGTCTAAGCTTCGAAGATTGTACATGTGTGTCTCTTCCCCTCCCAATGTTTCATGCCCTTTTCCCTGATCAGATCTCTTGCTGGACAAACCATGATGTTCTCAAATTCTTTGATACCAATTTATTGGTTTCATAACCATGAATTTCTTTTTTGTTTTTAATTGTTTTTTCAACTAAAGGATGCACGTTAAAGGTTGGGCTAAACAGATGAAATAGTTTTCTATTTCTTGGGGGCCTTGAGGCTTAGATGGAGATTTTCCCTTTACCTTCATACAGAAAGAGATGAAGGCCTATAAATTGACTCTTAAGTTTAAATTACCTCCTAATCATATAATTGTTGTATATCATCGACCTGGAATGAATTACATTTAGTTTTCAAGGATTTCCATAGCAGTTTGTCAGTATTCATGGAAGTGGATCATAAGGATCTCTAGCTGATAAATTCATAAATCAATTAATATCTACGCAGAAAGCATTTGGAATTCTTATGCTGAAAGATCAATGTGCATAAGCGGATTTAGTTGTTCAAATTTCTGGTCCATTTCTTCCATCAACGAGGGAACCGTAATGCTACTTATCTAACCTCATGGATTTGGGAGAAGCATGTTTTATTTGATTTTTACGCAACGTCAATGGAATATTAATCATCAGCTGTTTGATGTATAATTGATTTTTTGCTCTCATGTTAAACTTCTTGAGACGAAGAACCTAATACAAGAATTTTACTTGCAGGAATGTAGCAAATAATAAATTTACTGGCTGGATTCCTAATGAATTGAAAAACATTGACAATATAAAGTGAGTATTCAGCTACAATTACAGTGTTTAATGGTTTTTATGTTCCTAACTTTGATCTTTTTTGGAAGGACTGGTGGAAATTCTTGGTCATCTGGTCCTGCACCTCCTCCTCCTCCAGGGACGAAAAGTGATACTCGAGCTAGCCAGTCGAATAAAGAGAATGAGAAGTCCGGTCTAAGTGGTGTTGCAATTGCTGGTATAGTCCTGGGTTTTCTGATTATCCTTGGGATTGTTATTAATCTATTCTCAAGGAGATCTACGCCACCTCCAACACATTATATTGAAGATAATATGCTTAGCCCTCGTAGGCCTTTCACCCCACTCTCATCTGGCGAGTTATCTAGTGATTTTCATGCTAAATCACACAAGGACTTCAGAGGTAAACTTTACATTTGGTGTGACAATCTTTTTCCTTCTCCAATTAGAAAAAGGGAAGAAGAAAATTAAGGGTAAAGAATCCAGCTGCAGCCCTCACGTCAAAGTCTGATAATATGCAAAGGCCTAATCATGTTATACAACAAGATGACTGGATAACTCTGTGACTAGAATGATGTCAATTATGATCAATTCAGATTGAAACATAGATGCAATGGTACCAAGCTAATCTTATTACAATCTTTGAGAGGAATGGAAAAACTAAATATATAAGTCATGTGCAACATGTTAGAATTGAGGGGTTTGCTAAATTCAGGGAGGCTTACATGTTGGTCAAACATTAATTATGAATGGTCGTGGTCTTTCAGCAATTGATAATCCCTTATTAAATCTATTTATTAAGACGTCTTAAATGTCACATACTATTTAGTCATTTTTTGCCAAAAGGATTTGAATCCCAAAATGCTGCTTACCTTAACTTAATTGTCTGTGAAAAATCTGCTGGAGTTCGTCACATGACTGTGTGGTGCAGTAAATAGTCCTCAGTTTTATTCGCCAGAATAACTTGGCATCAGTATGCAATTGTATTTACAAATTTAGTGTTTCAAGTAAGTCCAAGATCAGGATTTGGTGTTGAATTCTGAATAACTCATGCCTGACAAGTTTATCCTTAGGATACATGCTTCAAAATGGTTCTAGTTGACTTAATCCTTGTGCACTAGACTGTTTTAATGTAGCTAATTGCAGCATCAAACCTGCACAAAATTTTGAGTAATGCAGAAGGTCCTTGAATAAACTAGCTTGTGTTATTCATGAAGTGCATATTTTTTCTGGCAAGTTTCCTTTTTGGTGACTCCATTCCTGAAAAAAGTGCAGATGCTGTCATCCAGAAAACTTTCCAGACATTATCACCCAGGCATAGACTCTTACTAAAAGAAAATAATGGAATTGGCTTCAGCAATATAATAATGCTATACTTCCCAAAATAATTTTGCAGTACTATGCTTTGGGTGTAGCTTATATCCATATCACTGTAAATAATTTTGTCTTTAGTGTTGATCAATATATACTAAATTGCTACTGAAACATTTTCTGCTGGTGACAGAACTGAAATCATTCAAATCATCTTCCTCAAATAGAATAAAAGGTTTACAGGCTTCTCCTTCAATCAGTCTCAAGCTTCCATCTTCAACTTGTCTCCAATCATTCAACAACAATGAATTTGCAAATAATTTGGATGTAAAAACGAGCAGTTCAGTCGCCATTGCCTCTTACTCTTTGGCTGATTTGCAGACTGCCACTGGTAACTTTGCCACAGGTCGCCTTCTGGGCGAGGGATCTATTGGTCGTGTGTATAGGGCAAAGTATGCTGATGGGAGGGTAAGCAACACCTTTCTAAGTGCACATAAATTACAGTATATTTTTTCTCGTGTACCGTCTTGTTATTTTTTTGATTCCTGTGTGTCCTATGAAGAATGAACATTTCACACAGTGCTATGTTTATAACGAGGAGGGGGCTGTGGGTGGGGAAGAGGGAGAGTTATCTAAGGTTGAGAAAATTGCATCAACGAATGACACAGTATTGTATTTCTTTGTTTTGATTGTCAATTTAAATGCTTGTAACACATTGTGTAGTCATTGTCATCTGAAGTTGAAGTATGAGTTTTAGTGTTACCAGTGCCATGCCTTTATTAATAGGTTAATACCATCCTGTTGGTTCCATAGATCCAGTTTCAATCTAAAACAAGGGCTGAAAGCCTATTTTACTTGTCGTTTGAAATGGATTCAACAGTCAAACAAGAAGTTTGATGCTTAATATGTTTCAACATTTGTCAACTTATCAATCTCATCTGGAGCTTGTCTTGATTCACAAATAATAATAAATTACGTAGAAGATATAAGCCACTTGAGCTTGGTTTAATAGAAGATTTTTGAGCTTGACTCGTTAAGAAATTCAGTCAAGCTTGAAGAGAATTTGTTGCTTCTAAAGATATGCACGATAGAAGTCAGCTACAATTAGACCCCGAGGAGGTGTAAATTGGGATTTATGTTTTCTGAAGTCTTCAGTTTTTATCTATAATATATCATATCAACAGTTACATCTCTGTTTCTTGTTTTGGCAGGTTCTTGCAGTGAAGAAGATAGACTCCTCACTTTTTCATGGGGAACGAGGGGAAGGATTTGCAGATATTGTTTCAAACATCTCTAAGATTCGCCACCCTAATGTTACTGAACTTATTGGTTATTGTAAAGAACAGGGACAGAACATGTTAGTTTATGAGTACTTTAGAAATGGCTCGCTTCATGAATTTCTGCATCTGTCAGATGACTTCAGCAAACCACTTACATGGAACACAAGAGTCAGAATTGCCCTGGGAACAGCCCATGCTGTTGAGTAAGTCGCATTTACACTATTCTTTCTGCAGCAATTTACTTGCATTCCATTCTTTTCGTACCACATGGTACTGTGTGTCAAAGTATCTAGTTTTCCTTATTTTGCCTTTTTATTTGTGGATTTTAGTGAATAGAATGCTAAGCCCCTGTTTGGTGTACATTTTTATTCCAAGAATGCATTTTGTTTTTTGATATGATAGGGAATATGTGGTTGAAAGAGAAGGAAAAAGTTATTGATGTGATATAAAATATTATTTTATTGAAAAATGTGTGGTTGAAAATGAGTAGAAGAATGAGAATGAAAAAAATAATGTGGCTCAAACATGGGCTAAGAAATACAACTTGATTTTTTGTTCAAGGAAAACGTGAGATAAATGGTTGTCAAGCATAAGCAAAACAGATCAAATAATTTTGGATATGCTGTTATTTTTGATGAGATGAAAATCATGGAAATCAGTCTGTACCCTATTTTTGCTTCATTTTCCTGACTAAAATTGAAGATCCAAATGGAGCCTAAATGTTGGTGTCATTACAAGTTGCATCAATGCAAATCTCAATGGTTACACACAATTCAAAAAATATGTTGACATCTGTTAGATTTGGAGGTTTTCACCTTTCTTTACTGTTATTCTTTTTCTTGTGAAGAGGTTATTGCCGATGCACATTGAAATTATGATTTTCTGGTGCAATTTCTTGGGCAGTGTCAGTCTTATTTTTGGTCAATGGCTGTGAATTTCTCTGGATAAAATTCATTGGTAGTGATCTTAGAGTGAGTTGGGTAGGTCCTATGAAGCCATATCCTGACAGAAAATTCATTATAAATCTACCTCACAATCCAGTTCAACGTGAATGAACTAAGCACGTTAAAGTTGATCATCATTTCATCAAGGATAAATTGGATTGTGAACTGTGCAAGAATGTCGTATATTTACAATTTTACACAGTATAGCCGGTCATCATACTGAAAGGGACTTGCAGATTGATCATTCAAATTATCTCAGGCAAATGGGGAATTGAAAAACTTACTCAATCTTGGGGAAGTGTTTCCTTTTCATACCTATGATCAATTATTGTAATTCTAGGCGTAGAATAGATATTTTCTTCTCGTTTTCACCTGTAAGCACTATAAATAGGCTGTGAATCACTTTGTATGTACACAAGCATTATTCAGAAATCATTCTCTGCTCTCAACATCATTATTTGTGTGACTAACCTACTTCTTTGACTACTTTGTGCATCCGTGGATACTCAAATCGAACTGCTTCTCTTTCATTACTTTAACTTCAATAATATATTGCGCCTATTAGTTTCAGTAGCTCATGCTTTAGTATATCTCATTTGCCACATTTCTTTTCGATCTTCCAACCATTTTTATATATTTAGGTACCTGCATGACGTTTGCTCACCATCATGTGTGCACAAGAACATAAAATCTTCCAATATTTTGCTCAACGCTGAACTGAATCCTCGTCTCTCTGATTGCGGCTTGGCTACATTTTTTGAGGTATGTATAATATGTTTTTCTAGATTTTAATGCTTCTATCGCCATTTCTTACATTTTCATCTCTATTGTCATTGATTTAGTTATTTTCTTGGAAAGCAATAGCGTTGTTTAATGTTATCTAAAGGTTGCCAAAATTTTGATATTAGATTCCAGGTTCAGAGGATTTGAATATACTCAATAAATTTGTTTGGTTTTGTGTGCAGAAGATTAGTATAGACTTTGTGATCTTG
The DNA here is from genome assembly GCA_903798335.1 of Fraxinus albicans. Classification (NCBI taxonomy): domain Eukaryota; kingdom Viridiplantae; phylum Streptophyta; class Magnoliopsida; order Lamiales; family Oleaceae; genus Fraxinus; species Fraxinus albicans. The sequence continues at coordinate 5,642 of CAIGRM010139884.1, read as the reverse complement.
ATCCATTTTTTTATTTTCTTGATCACACGCAAGGCAACTTTAGTTTTAGCGGCACAAAAAATGGAAAGGCACTTGTTAGACTGGATAGTACATTCTGAGTTTGTGGCTGGCTACTACTTTTTCTGCTTCCATACGATAATTTATGTTAGACTGTGAAGAGGATGCCTGATGTCACTCCCATTTCTCTGTCTGTCTCTTCCGACTCAACGAAAATACAGAACCAAAATTGATCGCAGTGAAATAAATGAAACTTGAAAAGCAAAATAAATATTTTAAGAATGACTAGAATATGAGCATGTTTGACTTGGCTTATTTCTAAAAAAGAAGCAAATGCAAATTTTTTTATTCTTTCTTGCTTTTCTTCACAGTAGTACATATATAGCTACTCTCAAGGAGAGCGAGAAAGAAATAAGCTAAGCCAATGTGCTTATAACTGTTTTCAAATTAAAAAGCACTTAATTTCTTTCCGGGCTTGCCATGGACCCCTACCCATTTATTAATGGTAAAATTAAATCACGGCACTTAGGAAGGGGATGCAGAACATTACCTCTATTGTTACGTAACTTTCTAAAGAAAACCTAAGGAAATATTATGTCAGGCTTCGGGAGACATGCTCATAGTAATCATGGTTAGCTTTATCTTCTTCGTGGACAATTTAAAATTATCATATATTTTTGAATTCCAGTTGGATCAACTTTGAAGTCTTCATCAGTAGTTTATCTTCTGAAGTTTGTTGGTTGATGTACTTATAAACCAACTTATCAAAATTAAAAGTCTCATCTTGCGTCAAAATCATGTTCAACTAACTTATTTCATCCACGAACACAAGGAAAATACAACATTATCTTCCATAGTCTCCTCACCTTAAAAAACTGATAATTTGACACACTTAACACCTAAGGGGTGAATGTGTGTTATATGCGGAATTTAAAATCAACAAATATAATCTATAATAGTCACAAATTATCTGGTGTAGATTATAGGTTTAGATACAACAGAAATGAATTATTAGAAACCTAATCAATAAAGCAAGTAAAATAACATGCTCAAAAGTATATAATACCAAGTATTGTTAATGAAGGAAAAACCCTTAAAAGAATTCTTCAAGAGGAAAAAACTTCAGACATACGGTGCCACCAAACGATCCACTACGAAAAGATGTTAACTTACAAATGTGATCCAGGTACAACTAAAACTTAGTTGACTTTCAATTTATAACTCCTCGGATGTGTACCCGCATGGTTCTCCAACAACAAACTTGTTCTTAGTCAACTGGAATTCGAGTTATCTTTCACCTCTATCATAACCCAAAAATCTGTATAGTAGAGGATTTTAATTTGTTTTTCTTTTGTGAATGTGGAAGAGAAATAAAAAGCAAGATTTTTCAAAAACTTAATTGATCTCTAGGTTTTTCTTTCTCCAACACACTGAAAAACGACCATCAATCTTGTATATAAACTGCATTTTGCTGTTTTAGGTGGTTTGTGTTAGAAATATTGTTCAAAATTGATAAAAAATGGATGTCGAATGAAAATCATTCTTGGAGGCCAACCAAACTTGGATGCGGTCGCATAGGCCAAGGCAAGGATTAATCCCTGTCGTGAAGATAACTATGTGGTCGCATAGTGTTGAACTATGCGACCGCATAGAAGGTCAATATGGTCGTTAGTGACCGTTTTGTTCAAACTTTTTGTGGCTTTTGGAGAGTTTTTGGCACCACTTCGTATAGTAATGTTTCATGGCTATATGTAGGTGGTTTGTGATCATTAAATTATTCTTGAAAACGTACAAAAACCATAGCCATATTCAAGAACAAAAAGATCATTTCAAAATAAAAATAATTCACAATTTCTTCATCATATTCAAACCTTTCTTTATTGTTCTTCAAGTTTTGGGGATTACACTTTATGCTTGAGTGTTTAATCCTTCAAACCATTTTCTGGAAAACCTTCAAGCATCATTTTCAATCTGTGAGGGGGCAAATTTAGTTTGAGGACAGCGATCACACGTTCGGGTCTTCGGTGTTCATTTTATCAAGTTTGATCCTGGTTTTGTTTGTGTTTGTTGATCTTGTTGCTGCAATATTTTGGTGTGTTTCTTCTCCAACCCCGGTGCTTCTCCAACAGTTTGAGCATGTTTAAAAGTTTAAATAGGCTAAACTAGGGTTTCCCTCCATCATAAATCGCTCAAGCACTCCTTTGACATGGGGCAATGGTCAGGCAAAATTGCCTCCGCTCGAGCTTCTTCTTGGGCAGTCTACGAGCGGGCTCTCTCTGTTAATTGCACTCAAACTCCTTTCTTTGCGGTGTATGAGCAATCTCTCTCTGTTAATGAGGCTCGAGAGTGACCTTAAGCTGTAGACATATGGTTTTAATAATTCAGTGTTTTTCCTGCCATACTTCTCCGATCTTTTGACACCCTTCAACCTTAACCCAATTACAACTGAATTGAATGATTTTAGACTCGGAACTTATCAAGATTTACTTGGACCTAACACGTTCCATGCAGACCTTTGGCTCAAAATCACTTGGAATATTTTTGTCTATAGGGTTTAGAGCCTTTCATCCTCAACAACTTTCAGGAGACATCATGGATCTTATGATGGAGTCGGTGTGCTCCTATACAATTTTGCATTTCATATTAAAGTCAAACTCGTGTAGTCCCAATCTTGATAACATAATCCTTAGATGTTGTCGAATCACTAGTGCACTTTTCCTTCATACATCGACTTCCTGAACATCTCTTTTCACTTCCTATCAATGGACTCATTGAAGTAGAAAGTAACACAGAGAGAGAAACAGGGAAGAGGAGAGAAATAGAAAATGAGAGATGGGAGGAAATATAGAAGAATTTGAGGCAAGAAGATATCAATTTTCAACCATTATCAAAATCTATATATAAAAATCTAATTTTTAAAATTCATTCAATAATGATATGTCATATGTTCTAGATGGTTAATTTGAATAATCCAGTGAAAAAAATCTAATGAGATAATTAAGGAAACAAAATCTTGAAATTACAAAAATTAACAATAATTTCTAAATTTTGGGTAAATAATAAATCTGTCAGTTGACCCCTAAATGATGAAATTTGCCCTAAATCACGAGTCACGAAAGGTCTGACTCTGTTGACCAGAAACAGGACTGTTTACCAAACTTGGCTAAGTGTGCATTGGGCCTCATTATGATCCTTAAAGACCATGCGTTCCTACTCCTTGTGAGTTGCATCAGTAAATCTCTCGTTGCATATTGAAATAATCGAAAAGGTATATTAGATAAAATTAACCAAGAAAGTATGATAACAAGCAATTGATGTTATGCTTATAGAATCTATCTTTTAGGTTGCCCTTATATCAGAGTGACTTTTCTCCTTTCTTACCCGAGTTTGATATTGTTCTTCAGAGGATGAACCAAAACCTTGGAACTGGACATAATGCACCAGAATGTACAAAACCCTCTGCTTACACTGTAAAAAGTGATGTATACAGCTTTGGGGTGGTAATGCTAGAGTTGCTGACGGGCCGATTGCCTTTCGATAGGTGTGTTGGATTTAAAATTTCAATATTGGTTACCGGGAGGTTCACTAGTCCTTGTTTCTGAAACAGTTTACTTGCTTCTTTCATTCATAGTTCAAAACCAAGATATGAACAATCTCTTGTTCGGTGGGCCTCACCACAGCTCCATGATATAGATGCCTTGGCAAAACTAGTCGATCCTGCATTGCATGGGTTGTACCCTCCTAAGTCTCTTTCTCAATTTGCCGATGCGGTTGCTCTTTGTGTACAGGTGAGAAGCTACACCTTTTTCAATTTTTTTACACCTTTCAGATGGTTTTCCAATTGGCATATGCAGTCTCTTTTCACAGATATCTCTTATGTTTGATCAAACACCTTATCAACCTTTTTTTCTTTTGGATGATTTGCATTAGTCTGAGCCAGAATTTCGGCCACCAATGTCCGAAGTGGTGCAGATATTAGAGCGGTTAGTTCAACGATCGGGTATCAACCATAGAGGAGATGGTCTTAGTGCGTCTCAACGAACGGATGATTCTGACTACTAAAATTGTTTCCTGGAATATGATTAAGTAGATAGATATCTACATAGAGGAATGTTCATTTTGGCATTTGGTGCATATTTGTTAGCATAACTTAAGACTTTCAAAAATTCAAAAATAGCATCAGCAATTTCCAATATTTTTAAATGTTTGATGTATATTCGGAAGCATTAAAATTCTGTGTTGGATGTATATGGGCAACTGTGCTGTTCAGATATTAGGTATATTTGCACCATTTAATGTATGACAAATTTTTGTTGAAGGGTTTTAGATAGAGAAACTTGGTTTTCTTAAATAACCTTTGGACCGGATCGTCCTTTCAGAGCGATGAAAAGCTGTTTTTGGAACGAATTCCTATTAACTCTACATATTTGTATATTGAACATGTTTGTATTTGTTGGGAGAATATTGAAAAAATGTTCTCCATATATAAAAGATAATATATAGGGCTTGTTTGAAGGAAATTAAAAGCAGAATTCTGATCGTTAGTGGGTCCCACGGTTGTCTAAAATGTGTGAAGGAAGTCAACAATGGAGGCTACTAACGGTTCAATAATTGCTTAAAATTTGGATTAAAATTGCCACCAGACAAGTACACAATATTAGGACATGCCGTTTAAATTAACAATTAAACTTGAAATAAAAATAGACTTGTAGTTACTTAAAACTAATCAAAATAATAACTTCACCCAAATAAAATTCAAAATGTTTCTTCAATATTCTGAAAAATTGTTTTTTGAGGATAGAATGGACTTTTGTCTTTATCACGAAACTTCTACACAAATATTAAGCAGAATTTGGACATAAAGTACGCATATTTGTAGAATTTTGAAGGGAGTGGAATGATTTTTTTTTAAAATTTTTTGGAAATCATAGTAGAATGAATTTTAATTGTCTAAAAATAGTTTATGGAATGCCATATTGGATTGACTATTCATCCAAAAGTCATAACCTTTCATTAGTTTCATATATGTGACGACTTTTGTATGAAAATGAAAAAAATTATTGAATGAAATGTTACAAAAAATGAAATGGTGCAACAATTACAAAAAGATCACAACTTTTGAGTAATGTTATCATTGATGTTACGACATTAGTTTAGATAGCACTAAGTGTCATAAAATGAATTACATAATTTTACCTTTAATTGAACTTATCAAGTAATGTCGCATAAACTCGTGTTCTAACATCAATGGTAGATAACATTATTCGTCTTCTAAATCAAAAGACAACTATCCATAGCTACCACACCTAACAAAGTGCCGCATCGAATCATCCTGACATTATGGAATTCGCTCGGAAGGGATAAGATAATATTCCGGTCAAGGGGCAAAAATCTATCAAAAATAAAGTTTCATCTCCGATCCCTTTCAAGTCCATCAAAACCACAACACTGAGTAAAGGTAACCATGGCTCGGGCGAGCAAATGACAACTAAAAACTTTGGATTTTCCTACCATTTCTAACTTGCCATGTAAGGGCCTGTTTGATAGCCCTTTATTTTCCATGGAAGTTGGAATTGCAATTCCGTTTCCTACTTTTGTCGTGTTTGATTGCACTTTTTTTTCCGTGGAATTGGTTTTCCACCTTT
>CAIGRM010139875.1:0-12994 GCA_903798335.1 Fraxinus albicans | reverse complement strand
TTTTATTAATTACAATTAATAATCATATTTATCACCTAAATTTTGAAATTTAAACCTTCTCCCCTTATTTTTGAAATGTTAACTTAAAAACTAGGGTTTAAGGTAATTTTCTCAAGAAAATTTACAAAATACAACCTCCATATATGGTGTTTTCACTTTATACACCATATTTTTTCAATTTAAATTATATACTACATTCTGTAACAAAAAAAAAATGTTGAAAAATTACAAATTTGACATTATAAATAATTAAATAGACCAAAATATTCATAATTGAAAACAAAAAATCACGACTTTTGTATTACAATATGTATTTTCATATTAAAAATTGAAATAGTTATGAAATAAACGTCCATATCCTCCGACGGTGCAACGTGTTTCTGCCACTCCGTTGAACGAATGTTACCTGCAAAATGAGGTTGGGGCTTTCTCCCCTTTTTGTCTCTGACATGAGAATTAGTATGTGATTTAAGAATGTAGGAAGAAAAGATAGAATGAGTATTCAAATAGCCAATTTTTTCAAAATCCATACCGTTCTTGCCTTATGAGTATTTATAGGTATCTAAAATCATATAATTGCTAGACGATTATTGTTTCATGTGTCCCACGTAGCACCTTCCACTACTCCACAAGTTGTGAGTGGAGAACTTCCACCTATCCAACGGTTGGTTGTATCAATGATAACCATTGAACTATTTTTATGATTAAGTGTTGTGTTGGACTTGTACTGGTAGAGGGCTTCAAAATGGTAGACGCCTAGACGGTCTAATATGAACATAGAGAGTCTCATAATGGTAAACGACCTAGTACGAATGTAGAGGACCTCATAATGGTAGACGACTTAGTACGAACGTAGATGGCCTTATAAGGTAGACGACCTAGTATGAACGTATAGAACCTCATAGTGGTAGATGGCTTAGTATGAACATAAAGGACCTCATAGTGGTCGACAGTCTCATAATGATAGACGGTTGAGTATGAATGTAGAAGGGCTCATAGTGGTCAATGATCTCATAGTGGTAGACGGCCTAGTATGAAGGTAGATGGCCTCATAATGGTAGATAACTTAATATGAACGTAGAGAGCCTTCAGGTTGACTCGTTTCTAACTGAAGTTTGCTGTTGGAACAACTCACTCATCATCGTTTTATTTCCTTTGTTGCTTTACTTTTCCCCTTTCCTTATTTTTCTATGGAGTGAAACTTGGGGAGGGGATTCGTGAGAGTTTTATATAATCTTACTATCGATGTTCTTGAAACGACACAGTTTTTTTACGCAATATTTGTTTGCCAGTGAATGGCTGTTCCTGAATGAAGTTGCATATTTAAATGGGAAAAGCTTACAGTTCTTGATTTTTAAGATGTTTAAATTCAAGAATTATCAGTTTCCAGGCTGGGCTTAGGCTTATTGGAGAAAGAATAAAATTATAAACATGAAGTGTTCCCTATGCAATATGAGGTTCACTTAATGGTTTGATATAGCTCAAAAAAGGCTGGAAAGTGAGTCAAGTGAATGTTTGGACTTGACCCACATGTTCCTTATTGGATCAGAACGTTTACTGGATCATGAAACATGGTTATAACAAAGGATTTTTTACTTTTATTTTTGTTAAAATGCCAGCTTATTTTGTGGGCTTATAAGCTAGATCATAAGCTCCGTTAAAAAATCTTGATCGTGTTAGATGCGCCCTAGGTCTCAATCTACCTTAGTAGCATTGTAATGATATGTTTAGCAAGCCAAATTGAGGAAGAAACCTTATTTATCATAGTATACAATCATGTTGAATTCTGCATACTAAGTAGGTTTGGTAAGGTGAATTGTACGGTAATGGACAATACAAATAAAGAAAAGAAAGTTAGCGTGCTAAATGAAATTGAACATAGTGATGGACTTCACGTTTCGAATGTATTTGTTTACTAAACGTGATCGAAGGAGTATTCTAGCCAAGTAGGTTCTTTTATTCAAGTGTCTAAATTAGACGAGCAGTGGTCCAAGGGATGAACTAGATACAAAGTTGGAGACACGTAAATTTGGTAGAAAAGAGAAGTCAAATGAGGAACAAATTTCAGGATTCTCTCAATTAGGATCATAGGCCACTGCTTTTGTATGTATTGATTAACTATTCTAAGTGCAAAATCACTTTTTCGTGGAATCCCTTTCTTTCAGATAACAATATAACATTGATGGTGGTACTTGAAAATATTCCTTTCTAGAAGGATTTTTGTGAATGATCTCTTTAATTTCACTTTTAATTATGCTTCAATTGTCCTCTTTTTAACAATCGCCAACCAATTTTCTACATTAACGAATTGAGTATGGAACTTGGGCCTTCTTCCTACGCGTGGCATTGCTTTGCCAGGCTTTCGACCATTGTAAAAAAATTCTCCACTATCCACTACTGCCTTTTTTAGGAGTTTGGATTGAATCTTAGTCTTAGTGCTATCCATACATCAATCCAAAATGAAATAGGTGATCTCGTAGTTCTTGAAAGTTGCATTTTCATTTTCAGCTTGTAGAAAGTTACATTTGGATTCTTTATTCCTTGTTAAATTCATAAGACAATTCTTATTTGGAAGATAAGGGAATATTGTGAAAAAAATTCTTTAATTTGAGATAAGCATATTTCCTGCGTCTTAAATTGACTATCTTAGGATATGGCTGGTTTGGAACTCCATTCATTCCATCACATCAAGAATCCTTATCCTTAACTATGCTGCAAATAGACTCAGAAAAAAAACAGTTCCTGTCTTTTATATAAAAAAAAAATTGATCTAGCCGTACGTGTAAGTACATTTTTGTAGTAAGATGTGGATTCTGAATGGAGAGAACGTGAATTGTTATCTAAAATTACGCATCTATGCGTCAATTTTTCATGGGTGTTGGTAGGGGTGTCAAACAAACTAGTCGAGCTCGACTCGTGTCCACAAACTTGGCCTAAACATCTTGTTTGTTTTCAGAAATTAATAAAACAAGTCAAAAAAGAATAGAGTCAACTCGATTTGTAAAAAAAAATTTGACTCATGCCCATGGCTTGTATCAAAACGAGTTCTAGTTGTCCATGGATCGAACCGGGATGAGCCAATTCTATGAGTAACTCGGTCCATTTGCCACCCCTAGAAGTTGGAAGAGGAGGGTCTTTTTTATTTTTATTTTAGGTGTGAGAATCTTGTGCTACGGGGATCCCACAAGGGCCATTAAGAAATATGATTCTTGTTCGTGTTAATAGTCTTTTGATTTTTCGGACAAAAATGTCGGTATACTAAAGGAATTTATCGCGTGCCAAGCAAAACCCCTCAATATATTTGTAGAAATCACGTAGATTTGACGTCGAATCTAGTCTTACTTTATCCAATCAAAAATTAAGAATCTTGATTTTGGAGGTGTCTATAATAGCATCTTGGCATTCAATTATTCTTGATTTATAGGTTAAGTTTTTGAAATTAACGGTTCTAAGATAATCTTTGGAACATAATGTGCAAGTAAGAGTTGGTATAGTTCGATCCAATTAACATAGAACGTGCCTTGCACATGATACTTAAATACTGAAAATGGTCTTCAATTTTAATCGTTTCATGAAATTCATAACTTTTATCAATTTTCAACTGCACGTTACATTTATTTTTATCGAAAAAATACTCTGTGAAACAACCCCTAATTGAAAAGCATGAAATGAACAGCAAAAAGAGTTAAATGATTCCATCTTCCTAAAATCTCACTTTTGACTGAGATACACAGTTACTGCTTTACAAAGTTAATCCCATTACGCGACGGCTCGTATGTGTGAAAAAAACATTGCACCATCGAATCTTTTCGTACTCTCCACTTGTCGTTTCTTTTCATTTGTACATGTATAAATATACTAAGATTTATAGATATATTTGAACATGGTGTGGGGAAAAATGGACGAGGACTTGCGGGTGGGCTCAGTTTTTAAACCGAGAACAATTTCAGATATTAATGCACGAGTGTTAAAAATCGATGGTTTTCCCAATAAATCAAAGCTTGATTTTCAATTACAAGAATTGGAAGAAGAATTGAGAAAAATCGATGCTTTCAAACGTGAACTTCCACTCTGCATGCACCTATTAAAAGAAGGTATAATGAATTTTTCTTGAATTTTATGGTCTAATTTGTTCATTATTCATTTACGTTGAGTGATTGAACTTTTTGGGTAGCAATTGAGAGATTGACAGAGGAAGGGTTGCATTGGAAGGGAGAAAAGTTGGGAGCAGTGACGGAGGAATTTATACCAATGAAGAGTGATTTAGAACAACATCAAGGAGCCAAAATCTCAAATGATTGGAGTGAAAAGAAGGATTGGATGAGTTCATTTCAGCTCTGGAGCACTCCTCTTCAGTTTGAGAGTAAATTTGATACCAGAAATAAAGAATCTGATTTGCACCCAAAATCAGTAAGATTTTTAAAATAATTTTCCTTTTCTTCTTCTTTTCTCCTAAAATTTTTAGGCCTACAGGTGTTTTAGCAATTGCTTATATTTTGAATGTGATTTTTGATGGCAGAGTTGCCAAGAAGAGAAGGAGGTTCTGTGTAATTTAAAGAACAGAGCAGGGGATTCTGCATCATTCGACATACCAGTGAAGAAAGAGAGAGAATTTATCCCAGTTGAAGGCCTCTCGCCGTCTATACCTGTGGCTAAAGTGGGATCATTTGATTTGAGTTCGAAAAGTCATTTTGGTCATGGGAGGTCACTACTGCAACAGAGAAAACAGAGGCGCTGCTGGTCTCCAGAATTGCACAAGAGTTTTGTCAATGCACTTCATCAGCTTGGTGGAGAACAAGGTGAGGAGCATTATCCTTTTGTCCCACGTTTGTTTGTTTTGGTAAGTTAAAAGTTGGACGATATTAAAGAAGAAAATAAGCTAAAATCTTGTTCATTTTACAGCAGCCACGCCGAAGCAGATAAGAGAATTTATGAAAGTGGATGGCCTTACTAATGATGAAATCAAAAGCCATTTGCAGGTATACTACTATTCGAGAAAAATAAAATAAAATCATCTTGCTTCGGATACATGGCAGTGGTATGATATAATTATACATTTTTTTATATAATTCCAGAAACACAGGCTTCATATCAGAAAGCTTTCAACTTCATCAGCCAGTCCATCCAATTGCTCCCGGTTGACAAAAGATCAATACGGAGATTTTTCCAAGGAAACTGATGTGAATTATGGATCCCCACAATGCCCTTTGCTCCCGGGAGGATCTGTATAGGGAGAGTAGATCACTCGTGGTGATTGTATGCCCTTTCCATAGTTGGAAGGGTCTGGTTCAGAGTGCAGTTAGTGGCAGCTACTTCCTGGGATTTTGCAGATACAAACATAGGAGAATCATCAAAAACATAAAACTATAAATAATGTAATGTTATAGAGAGAAGTGAGTTTTTAATTTATTGTCTATTTTTAGGCTGCAAGTTCCTCGACGAGAGGCTATCACATTTTTTTTAATCTCTATTTTCTCGCGTTACAAGTTAATTTGAACTCATGTAGACTCTGCTTTGGTGAGGTTTAAAATCAAATTTTTTAGTAGATTTTGATAAAATTTGATGAAATATGTGATTGAAAAGTTATTGTTCCCATGAAATATTATAAGTCCTATTAAATAGGCCATAATTTCTTATACTTAATTGAACGTGTAATTTAATGTCATTAGTATTGTCACTTAGACTAGCGTTAAAAACCAGTGATATTATATAACATTATTCTTTTATGTAATACGATGGAGAGGTGCCATGAAATGATAAATCTAATTACGTACGTATGTAGATACAAGATTCACTTAATTATTCTTATAATTTAATATCACACAAGTATCATCCATAATAATAAATAATATTATTCATATTAACCATCTGATTTCTTTTTATTACTTTGCATCCGTTTGGCAAATTATAAGAGGAATAATAGTGGAGTCCACTAAATATGTGGATAATATACAAGTAGTAGTTATGAATTTGTGAATGAAATTCATCTTTGAGTTTGTTTGAATTTATAAACGATTTATAAATTATTTGTCAAATGGAGGATATGTCTTTTAGCCGGGTCGAATTAATTGAAAAATAAAAATATGTGACCGTCAATCATGTTTTTCTTCAACAAGTCAATTGTAACAATATTTTTATAAATTCCACACGTTTGGTTGATCAGTAATAAGTTCCGTCTAAATGTGGAGGCTCTGTTGGACTGATGATTCAATAATTATTCAAGCAATCAAGGGAGAAAATTTAAAGAGAGAATTAAGGGTTCTATTTTGGGTTGAAGAGCATTAAATTTTTTTCTCCTCTTCCTTTAAATTATCCCTTGAGCCTCATTCATTAAAATTCATTTTTTTTGCCAAATATTTTCAACCGTATTCTCTCAATAAAATAATTGTTCATGTAAACCAAAACTTTCTTGCATTTTAACCAAGTATTCTTCAAAAAAATATATATATTTTACAAAATTTATTCTAGAAAACGGAGCTCAAATTATTTTAGTGTTGATAAAAGATACATGGGGTACAAAAATTGGGTTGTAGTCGTAACATGAACATGAACCCGTTACTGTGTTCAAGAGACATCGACATCACCATTAATTAGAAATATGTTTCCTTAATGTCACTTAAATTGCGATTCATATAATGCATTGAAGATGTTGTACCATGTTAATAGCATTTTATTAAACGTATGTTTGGGATGTGTTTATAAATAGATAAAAATAAATGAAGAAGAGATGAATAATACTCGTATTATTGGAACTAAAACAATATCTAACGCAATTTCTTATCCTTAACTTTCAAATAGGCAACAAAGATTAGACGACTTTGTCTCTTCCCTAGATCTGTATTTGGTTGGGTCCTATTTTTATAATATTTGGCATATACACATTTTGTGTTTATCTCAACTTATTCAAAATCAAAGAGGAATATCCGTTTTTGGAATAAACAATTTTTTTTAAAAAAAAACTCATAATTCAACATATACTTGTTTTGAATAAATTGTCAACTTTCTTGTACAATAATTTAATTAACGGATAATCCTTTTTAAGGGATCCGAGTCATGCTAGAATAATTATTCTAATTTAACAAGTCACCCAATGCACATGCCAATCTAAACTATTGGCTTTTATTGAAAGTAAATACACATTTTTAATGAGTTCACAAAGCACACCTTGTGTAGCGTGATCCATGGGGTACAAAGGTTGAAACTGGTTATTGACACAGATCGAATTTTTTTAGCCGGTAAAAAAATAAAGGTAAAATTCAGGTTGCATGATAACTTACCATTGACTAAGCTATAAGGTCTACACATGCATGAGAGTTAAGTGAAGTAAATGTTACAAAGGATTATAACAAACTACTCATCCGTGGACGCTGGTCCTAGACCTCTGGACTTGAAGGCAATTCCAACAATTGGGAACTCAATTTTCGACCAAGAAAAGGAGAATGATTAATCATCGTGAGATTAAGCATATGTTTAGCAAGTGATTGTAAACCATTTCTCCATTTATTGGTTAAAAATGATCAAATCAATTTTTATCCGTAAATTTTGTTGGATCTACAAGTACATTAACTTATCCAACACACTATCGATTTATAAACAGATAAAATGTTATATTCATTCTCGAAAATACTTTTACTTCTTGATAACTACGCAGGATTGATCCATCCATTCATTTACGAATTTCCAAGTCATCAACAACTTGAAATTGAATCAGCGTCTTTAGCTCCAAGTTAGCCCACGCGCTTGTGGACATGGACCAGACAAATCTGAACCGAAGGTGAGGTATTCAGCCACAACCGAACCCACAGACCCTGCACCAGATCATTGACATTTGTGACCTACGACAAATTTTGTCAATCTTTTCCAGCTTTTTAGGGCAAAAATTGTGTAAAGCTAGTGATGAAAAGGAAATATTAGTCACATTCCACATTTCAATAAATTTAACATGCAAAATCTTCAACAGTTCAATTCTTAATTTTTCAATAAATATTAAAAAAGAAAAGTCTTATCACTTGCAACTTAGAATATTATAAGGCAAAAATGCATACTACGTGGGCGGGCCGGCATCAGGAAGTATTAACCTGAACCTTGCTGAATATAACATAACACTATTGTTGAAATCAATGCTGCTCCTACATTCGAATTGTACCATCGAGCAAAAATTGTCTTCTTCAACCTTAAGAGCTAATAAAAGAAAACTAACGATGTTGCGACTCTCTCTCTCTCTCTCTCTCCCCCTCTATCCTTCCTCTCTCACTTCTCTTTCTCTCTCTCTCTCCTGTGCGCCATGAATTGCTGCAACAAAAAGGAATAATCAGAAGATGAATAACAGGACTAAAATTCTTCAATGCCCAATTAAGACGGAAAAAAGGGGGAAGATGCATGCATTTAAAGTTGGGAGTATCAAATTCCCATATCAAAAAGAGCACAACCTACCTTTTTGTTTTCACCTGGCCGGACATCCTATATTGCACATTGATATTGACACTACTACTGCATTAGTCTAAATGGCTAGCCAATACTAGACTATACTGCCTTAGAAAATGCCCAGTACAAATTACTTTTTAAAAGCATAACATACATGTGCCATTTCAACCACCCCATTTTTGTCCGATTCTTTGCACAAATTTGAGCTGCTGTTTCTCATTAATTCTCTCTAAAGTCTAAACTCTTGTCGATGTTTTCTATTTCATAAAACTAATAAAAAAGGATTATTGTTGACAGCCAACATAAAACTTTATGAAAGATATTATGACATTAATTACGCATTTCTTCGGGGGACTTTGTACGGGTAATGCATTACATGGAACAAATGCAAAACATTCATATAGACATAGTCTGTATCCTATTTAAAGGGAAAGATCTAGTTCTTTTTTGGTAAAGCTTTTCAAATTTTAAGTTGGTCAAACTTTTTATCAATCACACTTGGACCAATAATTTGTCTTTACTTTTCAACCAATCATACATGGGACCCACCAGCCATAATGATTTGTCAAACTGGAGCTAATTTTTTTTTTTTTTTTTTGTAACACCACATGCAAACAAAAAAAATTGTTAATTCCAAATTCTTTTTCGTAGTGAAACCAAAATTTGAAAACACATTGATCCATGCATTTATTACCAGTACCAATTTCTGCTAAAGGAAGATGCAAGGCTAAAACTGGTTCATATACTGCTGCCAAAATGAAATGCAAAAACCAATGAGCGTCCTACGTGAAAAGGGCAGTTAGGGTTAATAGGTAGGAGTTATGATTACTGAATGTGACATGTCTCTGGGCATTGAAAAGACAATTTCTCATAACCAACCTCCTGCTGTGCCATACTACAGATAGTAAATTTTTCTTTCCACTGCTCTCAGCAAGAATATAACCCTATTCATGTTAAGAGAGACGATGCCAAATCTCTCCAACATTAATGATATGGAGCAATCATCCATCACCCCACAGACACACAAGAACAAAAAAGGAGAACCCTCAATTGCACGGACGCAAAACATGCTATACACAAGGATTTAGGGCATCTAAGATATCCAGTACAAAACAATACAATAAAGATTTGAAACTATTTTTCTTCTTTGATTAATAGGAATCTAACTTATGAAACATGGCTTTAGTACCTTCTTTTAAGCTTAAACATGCTCTAGAGTCTTAGATGAGTGAAGAAAAGGTCACAGTATAGACAGAAACTGGGCAGTGGGATTACCTGGATCAAAAGTTTATTGAAAGAATAAAGCTCAGAGGGCATTGAGCCTTTGATTTTGGACAAGATGCTTTTTGAATTAACATCAAGGATCAATACTCCTGCCCTCTTCGCTTCTGGCTCTCGGTGGCAGTGATGTTTGAAGTTGCTGTGTCTCATGATGAATTGTAGCATTCTGTTGCTGGAGTAAAAGGTCGAGTGGCAAAAGCTCAAGCTGGTGAGGGTGATGAGAAAGTAAATGTTCCTCCGCCTGCTGCTGAATATGATGACCGTAAGGGTTGCCTTCGTAAGATCCCAAGGCCAAGGCAGGCGGCATGTCGGCAGCAGCAGTGGCCGGAATCAATTTATTATATCCTGTGGCGGTGACCGACCCTCCTGTAGTATCAAAACCACTGTTAAATCTCACCAAAACATTCTGCTGCTGGTGCTCATAATTCCTAAACATCTCCTGCTCCCTGGCGGCCCCAACCACCGCCAACCGCTGTGCCTCAAGAATCTGTTGCTCCTGTGGCAGCCCTGCCGGCACCCCCATCATTGACTGCATATTATACTGCATGACGTGATACGCCGAGGCCCCAAAGCTCGGATGCTGATTCATCAATCCTGGGTGGTTAATTATTGGCAACATCGCAGAA
Organism: Fraxinus albicans; assembly: GCA_903798335.1. Lineage (NCBI taxonomy): Eukaryota > Viridiplantae > Streptophyta > Magnoliopsida > Lamiales > Oleaceae > Fraxinus > Fraxinus albicans. The sequence continues at coordinate 2,663 of CAIGRM010139875.1, read as the reverse complement.
GGCCCAATATAATGAGCCAATTCTTTTTTCGCATTATCCAAATCGAGCTGCACTTGCTTGAGCTTATGTTGCAGAATGGAAATAAGGCCAACACAGCCATACACTGGATCGCGAAGGCGATACTCCGCCTCATAGGCTAAGGAATTTACGGCATCCTCGCGCTGGCTGGCGTTTAGTTCATTGAGGAGCTTTGCAACATTGCTGGCGCCGAATACTTTATGGACATTGGTAAATTTCTGAGGGTTATCAGGCGGAAAATATGGTGCGAACACACACTCCTGCGTGCACTTTCGCCGGAGAAACTTGCATGCCGCACATGGAGAATTTGATGACGACATTTTCCTCTCCTTCACTACAACTGAACACATCATTAATCATACAAAACATCAATTATTTTAACTTTAACAAGCCTTTAAAATCTTTGGATTAAGTGTTTTTTTTTTTTTTTCACTGAGCTGTGCGTATCCACAAATAAAAATACTGGAGCAAGATAAAAATGTGAATGCTTAATGCAACCGATAAAAGAAGAACTTAGAAGCAATTAAATCTTAGCATATAGCAGCCGACATAGGAAGTCAATAAATTCATATTTATATGTAAGGAAAGTCAAATTCAGAATAAGGAAATAGAAAATCAGAACGAAAATAAAACAAGTTCATATGAAAGAGAGAGAACTGTGGTAACCGTGAAAATGAAACAAGAGAAAGTGATTGCCGGAATGTGTCTACGAGAAGTTTCTCTCTCTCTCTCTCTCTCTAAAACTTCATCAACTTGGAATACAAGAAACTGTATGTTGTGGTGAAGAATTTTCTAGATCCAAAAGGTTCAAGAAAAAAAAAATCTGAGACTGGAAAACCTTTTGTTTACTATGAATTCAAACATCAAGATATTTCGTTATCTTTATCCAAACCTCATTTCCCGTCAAAACGAACATCAACAAAAACAAAAAACAAAAAAATGGACAAAAACAAAAGTAAAAGGAAATAAATCTAGAAATTCTTACCTTTGATTTTGCGTGACTATTTAATTACTCCCTCCGCAAACCTCATCTCATCTGCAAAACAATACAATATGTAAATGAAAACACAGAAAAGAAAAATAAAAAAACCGTACGTCATCTTTTATTGATAAATTAGTGAAGAATATCGAGAAATGAACCTTGGGTTTATTAAATGGAAAACAATGGAGACTTGAGGGTTCGAGTATGGCAGTTCTCGATCAGATCTTCAACTTCCGTGATCCCAAAAAACTGAAGCCAAAATATACAAATAATATAGATTTTTCTATTTGGAATTGAATGAGTGAGAGAATCAGTTATACATGGGAGAAAATAATATGGAATGGAGACGAGAGAAACTATGGGAGGGAGAGTCTACGTCATTTTTACGTCTGAGTTTTCGTGTGTATATGATACATATTGGGGTTGATGATGAAGGACGAGTCTCCAAAAGCGCGTGTCTAATCGAATCCGTCCACACGAACCGTTGGATTAAGAAATGTAGAAGGGTTTGTTAAGGAGGAGGAGATTTTTATTCTGAGAGAATGATAAATGCGTTCTCTGAATTGCCTTATTGTTCCTGTACGATTTCATCCAATATTAACTTTAAAGCCCTTGGATTTACCAGTATTTACATCACTGACCTTTATTTAAGATGTATGGTAAGTTGGTGACCAAATGTATATGTTAAAGGATGGCTACTTTTTTATTTTTAATTTGTCGTTTTCTACACGTATCCGTTAAATATGGAAGAAAGAATTTGATTGCGTGGAAATCTTGATTTTCAGATTTATTACTGTAGAAAATTTTCATGTACAGAATCATAAACACTAATCTTTTCAAATACTATTTATGTATATTTACAGTTGAATGAATTATGATCGTCCCTAAGTGGACTAAATTACGACTTAGATACCTTCTAAACTTAACGCTACGTTGAAGATAGAATGAGAAGACTTGCATCTCCATAAAATATTTATGTGGATGGGATCTTGTGTTTGTGTGATCGAAAATCTTTCAAATGATGGTTAGACATTGTTACTTTTTGGTAATTCAAAAATTGAAGTAGTAGTATGAGGAGCAAATTTATTGCGCTATTAATGGCTGATTGTGCAATTAGAAGAAAAGTTGAGGACTAACTTCTTGTTTAACTCCATTTTCTAATATTTATTTTTTCTCCAACTTATTTATGAAACTCCATTTTTTTCATTTTTTTAGTAAACAATACAAGGGCTAAATGTTAAAAAATTATTTTTTAAGAGTATTTTCAATAGACTCTCTAAAAATGAAATACTCTCTATTTTAGAGAGTTGATCGGGGGTGGACAAAATGATCAAAACAAATCGAGTGATTCGGTTCGATTCTACAGAACAAAAAATAATAATGGTTATGGTTTTATAAACTAAGAACTATTTGGTTTTGATTCGGTTCTAGTTTTAGAACTAAGAACCAAACTAAAAATCAAATTCAATATTTAAATATATATATATATATATAATCTTTTTTTCTTGCAAATTTGTGAATCACAATTCACGTCAAAATTTTCAAAATTCAATTGAAAATCAAGACAAAAAAGTCATGTAACTTCGATTTTTCATTTTTCAATGTGGACACTGGAGACCCTAATTCATTTCTCAATTTCTCTCATTTTCAATTTATACACCGA
>CAIGRM010139860.1:0-17296 GCA_903798335.1 Fraxinus albicans | reverse complement strand
AATTTAAAAGCATTTTATATTAGTAGTGGTAACTTAGTATATCTATAATTTAATGTTTGTATTAATAATAAGCCCCGTTTGGGCCACCTTATTATCTCATTAAAATGAAAAATATGACCGTTATTCATCACATCAACATTTAAATTCAAATTTTATATCTTTTATGTGGGCCCCAATAACGACTATATTTTTCATTCTCATTTTACAATAATTTGGTTCAAATGGGGCGTTAGGGTCGGTTTGAAAATGGAGATGAAAATCTAAGGAATTATTAAAAATTTACGTGCATATTTTATTGAGAAAATGAGTAATTGCAATGAGTAAGAAAAAATAAGTTCTAAAAACTTTTAACAACCTGGACCTAGTGCCTTTTCGATTTTGAACAAGTCTGGTCAAAATCCTATTTCAATAGTTAAAATAAATAAATGAATATATTAATTTATTGTTTTTGTTCAAAAAATAATCTACGTTAGAGATATCGAAGGGAAAAGGAAAAGGTTATGATTATTATATTATTGTGCCGGCGCAACCAACGACTCTCCGTCCTTAGCTTCGCTTCTGTACCTACCTTACGTGTACGTACAGTTATAAGCAGAAAGATCGCAATAGTTCAGTTTTGGTATATAACTGAAAAATGGAGTCTCCATTTAAGGTGGATATACTGAAAGGTAAAGTAGCTTTGTTGACAGGAGGCGGATCAGGAATCGGGTTCGAGATCTCAACGCAGTTCGGTAAACATGGAGCCTCCGTCGCCATCACGGGCCGCCGGAAGAACGTCATTGACGATGCCGTATCAACACTCCAATCTTTAGGAATTCCGGTAATTGCTTTCTCCTTTTTGGCATATAAGTTCATTTGAAATCATATTGTGCACTTAGTCCTATTATGCCATTTTTGCGGGCTGGTTTTGGAGAAGGGTTAGAAAAACTTGTGTTATTATTCTACATTAGACGATTACAATGAAAAACTGCCGCGGCAAGTTACATTGAGACTGTTGAATCAATATAAATCTGAGTTTGATTTGCTTGTCTTCTAATTTGATTGTGTTTATTATTGCTCTCGTGAGAAGGGATTAGGGCTGAATCCATAATATAATGTGCACTTAATTTTCAGGCTGTGGGGTTTGAAGGTGATGTAAGGAAACGGGAAGATGCAAAAAGAGTAGTGAAGGAAACTGTGAAGCATTTTGGAAAGCTTGACATTCTTGTTAATGCTGCTGCTGGAAATTTTCTTGTGTCAGCTGAGGATTTGTCTCCCAATGGCTTTAAAACAGGTTTTTTAGAATCTGCTAATCATCCCTCTGTTACTAAGGGCCAATTTATTCATTAGTTCATTGGGATCTTCGAATGACTGCTAACATATTTATTACGTTAAAATTGATGAATGACAATTATGGCCTCACCAGAGATCAGCCTTAATTTGTGACCATAATTGCTACTAGTGATGCAAGCATATCATTGTAAAAAGAGACAAGAAAGTTTTAAGTCTTTTTATTGAGCTATTTCTTCTAAGAGTCCGTTTGATTGCAAGAATGAAAAATGGGTGGAAAGAAAATGAATTTTAGAGAAAATAATTGCCTAGAACTTGTTTTCCCGAAAATTGTCAATTAATTGTGTTTGATTGGTATAATTTTCTAGCGGAAAAATGTTGAAATTTTGAATCTTTTGGCGTTCGTTTGACTTTGTTTTCCATGAAAATTATCCATTAAAGAGAAAAAAAATTTACAATTGAGGATATAATTTGTTTCCATTAATGAAAAAATGAAAATAGGGGTCACTTGGGGGGAAAACCAATTGCCAAGAAAAATTTGGCTATCAAACAAGAAAAAAGTTGGAACTTGAAAATTTCCATGGAAAATAGTAAATATCAAACGGGGCATAATTGTAATTACACATTCATAATTACTATTCATTCAATATCCACACATTTGTGGTACTCATTAATATTCTTATTTAAAAATTTGTGAAGTTATGACAAATTAACTTTTTATTTCTAAACATTCTTACTTTCACTTGCTTTTAAGTTAAGGAAATCACTTATTTTAAAAGTAACCCTAGACTTATCAAGACTATGTAGATCATTATTACCTTTGACCAATAAAACGATTATTTACCAACTAGAGAGGCATATCATGATGAAATAGAAGTATAGAGAACTAGGTACTTCAGAAATGCAACTATTATTGGATTTATAAGAACGTAATTGCAATTTGTCACAAAAAAGTCTCTCCTTTTCTACTCTTGAAAAGAAGATGACGACGCTAACATGATTTGAAACATGTACATGTATAATGCTTAGCTATGTATACATGTCTTTGAGTGATCGATGTACTAAATTGAAGATAAATAAGTAGTCTAACAATTGAAGTTTTTGGACTATGTAATCAATGTACCTAAACTTTTAGACATCTAAATTTAGATTTCAACGCACTTCCTAGAATCACTTATCATCAAATGTATCATGCGGCGACGAGGTTTGAACTTAGATCTTTGCTAACTTTGATACCAGAGTTGTATTGTTCTACCATCACTTTAAAAAGCTTAAGCCATTAGAAAGTATACACATAAATCTAGTCTTCAACAACATTGGAGGCCGGAAATAAGGCCGGCCAACTCAACTCTCTAAAATCACTTTGTTCAGTACAAGGGTTTCTGTAGTAGAAAAATGAATGAAAAGAGTGAAAGAGTTTTGCCAACCATGAAACCAAATAACCTTTATTGCATGCGATCAGAATCATATTGATCCTAATGATGATGAATGTGCTATCTGAATAGAAAAAATAGCACGCGGACTAACACAGCAAAAGTATTATATATGATCAATTAATCAAGATCTGAACCAACGAAACTTAAAAGAATAATCTGAGAAATCTTGAAGAAATATTCATAAAATTTGGATTAATCGAAAGATTCAAGTAATGAGAAAGAGAGAGATCATTACGCATATCCTTTTCAAAAATAAACACAGAATTCTTCAATAATGACAGGTGGATATCTTCAAACCAGCTAGAACAACAAGAACTTGAAACGAATTTAAGCATAAACTAATTGAAAATCCCACAAAGACTAGAAATTAAAAAACGTGAAAATCTTGTATACAATCTAGTAGATCTGGCAAACAATCGGACCGAGACGCTTGATTCCCCGAAACACGAGATCAAAGAGAGATTTTTAATTACCTCTCCTCAGACTCATAAAAGATAGTAGGTTTTCTTGCAAGGAAACCCAACCCTTGAAACATACTACAACCCCGGGTGGCAAAGAGTCAACATCGAGGTGCCAAATCTCCTTGTGCATATATGTTCTTCTTAGGTGATCCTTCTGACTCTTGATCTGGTTCAGCTCTTCTTGATTGGAGATGGACTTTCAAGAATGAACAAAGGGGTGGGGGGTGTAATGATGATGGTGAGACTCACTGGAATTATGAGCAAAGATGAAAACATGATGATTGCTGTTTGGTACATAGATAAAATTTCTAGGTCTTGTAAGCCATCTCTCTCTCTCTCCTCTCTCCCAAATATACACACTTACATAAGTATATATGATGCTTCCTTTGCTCTTTAACCCTAGTTGTACATGCTTGTAATAATATTGTGCTTTTTTTTTTTCAACTTTAAACGAGAGGTGTCCATCTCTCAGACAGTTTAAACTTTTATATTTTATGATAACAAAGTAAACAAAATACGTCACTTGTTAATGAAAATTGTATACCGATACTGACGAGCTAAAGATTATTTTTAAATATAATTAACATTGATAGAACCCATTTAATACACAAATCAAAAAATTCCAACATAAGATTATATGCTTGTGTTAGACAAAGTACTACACATATAATTTTATATATGTATTATAAGTTGGGTATACTTTGGCAACAGTAAAAGGCTGTTTGCGTCTGTATATAGGGAGAAGATGAATATGCCTATGAGCTTTATTGGGTTTAGAAATGGCAGAAGACATACTAAAGAATAAGAGAAGGAAGTCTGAAAAACTGATTAAGACAAAGAATAATTGCTGGATTTGGTATTTCGAGGAAGACCATTTGGTCCATTTGGCCTGCACCCTGCTGAAAAACTAGTGAGCATGAGAAAATATTTGTCGAGATAATGAGCTTTTTTTTTTTTTTTTTCCTTTTTCCTTTTTTGAAGTAAATTAATTGCAAGTCCAGTCAAGTCAGGAGATTGGAATAATTTTGAGTACCAAAGCTTAAAGAAAAAAAAATAAGTTTCGAAAACGTTGAGTAATGCAGGACGGAAAAGAGAAAGCACGAAGAGGAATAGTAAGAAATTTATAACGATAAAGGTTCGAGAGTAAAGAGTTACTTATTTATTTATAAGTTAAATTTTCAACCTTTCTCAAACATGCAGTCTCTTGATTGAACTCTAATCAATTTTCAATACAAAGAGCTGACAATTAAATCCAGTTATGATCAAATTTTCTACCTAAAAAAAGTCCTAGACATTGCCTATATATTGTCATGATGAATAAGATTTTAATTTATAGTTTTACTTTTAATCACGTTTAATGTTTTATTCACATATTCACACAATAAAATATTTTATACGTAAATTTAAAAGTACTTTTTTCTATTTTTTAACAGCACATTCGTTAAAAAATCACTTTCAAAACATCATTATTTTTCTCAATAGTGGCCATCAAACATAATTTGGGCATGATTCTTTTGCTTTTCTTTCCTTCTATTTTGTTTCCTTTTCTCCCAATACTGATATGACTTTACAAAAGTACTTTTTTTCTCAATAATGAAGGTTTTAAAAAATAAATCACTTTTGGTAAACACTTATTGCTACATATTTGATCTTTTCATCTTCCTTTGCATAATAAGTTCATGTTTGACTAGCTGATAAAGTCACCCTTTCTTTACCAGCCTTCATTCAGCTTTCTGGGTAGAATTTTTGGGGCAAATATAAAGAGGTAAGGAAAAAGTAGAAAAAGGCACTTCTTTTTGAGTGGCTTAAATTATTTTAATCATTTATGACTTAAAAGCCCAACTCCAAGAACTATATATATGTGCACTATTCTTACGTTTGAGTATTTAATTAAGCTCGACACACATATTAGAGTCTCACATTGACCGATAATATTTACACGATCCACTTAATAAGGTGATGACAATCCTCCCCTAACAAGTCGATTTTGCAGAGCCCATTAAGCTCTAACAAACAATTCGATCTGATTAAGACTCCAAAAGTGAGTATACGAATTTCAAGATTGGTCTGTTCAAAAGAGTCACCATCTTACGAGGGATGTTAAGGGATAAAATCACACATCGAATAAAGATGTAAATATAAACCAACTTATCAGGAATTGGGTTACTCCTCTTAATAATGTTGACATTTTAAGATGAAATCTCAATTCTTAAGAGTACGTTATTTCAAAACTCATTTTTAACCACATATTCTTTAATAAAATAATATTTTTCACCTCACAATTAACTTTTTCTTACTTTTTAACCCCATATTTTTCATCATGTCACTATTTAAAATACATTATTTTCTCAATAATATACATTAAACACACCCTAAATTTTTCTTGGACCTGTTTGCATTCAGTTTGACTCTTGATCTTTTGCATTTTTGGATCAATATTTGGCTTGATTTTTAAATTGTGGTCTTGTGCGAGCATATTATAATTATCAACAAAAGAAACAAGCAACTCCAAATTAAATTAATAAATTTTATTAATTACATAACTTTTAATGCTCACTAAATAATGTTCCTTCATACTAGTACTGGAAGATTGATCACACTTTTTAATTCATTAGGGGAAAAAATATTATAATCTTTGTGCGTTTAATTTTTGATATTTGAGACAATTGTTGGATTTTTTCCATTTATTATTAAAATATGTTACGTAGAAAGCCTCTTTTCCCCCTTTCGAAAGGTTAAGACATACTCGATTAAATCTATTTCTTCATTTCCCTATAAATTATGTGTCCATAATGAGAAGGATAAAATTTTCTCCATATGTAAGTTGACTAATAATTTCGGGAATATATAACATATGTTATTCTCAAATCTCCGAAACATAATGAGTCAATCTTTTTTTAAAGGAAGAATCACATCACTAAGTGTATATTTGACACGCTGTATTAAATCGAATAAGAATTAAAAATTTAGTTTTTATCTAATGTTTGGTGCAATTAGTAATCGGATTAAATTAATCCGTGGCACTTATCCTCATTTAGTCAACAATATAAATAAATAATTAATCCTTGCCAAACATAAAATAAAATTTTTATTTATAATTCAGAATTTACATATAAGTAAAAAGAATTACTTAAGTGTAAAAGTTCACTTCAAAGTAAAAAATTTCTTATGAGTTAAAAAAATAAGTAAAAATCACTTGCAACTAAAATAAAGTGACATACTGAAAAAGTCACTTATAGACGTTTCCTAAATGTTTTTGAGTGATATATGTAGACCACCAACACCTTCTAAGTAATCGTTACATCTCTTTGATAACACAATGACCCACTAAATGGAGCGAAGCAAAAAAATCTCATAAATATTAATAGACGTACGACAAGGTCAAGTATAGACACTCCACTTGACAATGTAGTCGAGGCTAACTCGTGTGCCATGGTTAGAACTAAGAGATAAGGAGTACTACTACTATTTGCACTAGTCAACCATTTTGTTCTAATTGAGTTTGATTGAGGACCATGTTGCACTTATAGGCTACATGAAGAGGTGCCGTAACAGTAATGATGTCAAGGAAACACGCACCCCCTCCCTACAAAACCATCCCATTACCATGTCAACAAAGTTAAAGCTTATATAAAGGAGAGTGACTCCAAAAGTATTTCGTATGGATCGATTCTCCAACATTTCTCAACTACCGTATTTCATAGCTTCGATTCTCTCAGTATTTAACTAGGACGGCCGATGGCAGAGAGAAAACATGAAAACGTCCATTGTTTCAAGCATCGGAGCATGCTATTCCAATCGTCTAAGGAAGAGGAAAAACATCATAAGCATCATAGTTCTTAGAGCAACCTATTTTCGTTGCGATAAGAGTTTGTACACACAAGTAGTAGTGAGATTGATTGTGTATAAACCCTTCAATACTTAGACCCTGTACCAAAATTTTTAAACTCATTTTTCTCCGAACCCATTTTCAATCACATAATTTCCCAAAAGAAAAAATGATTTTACACGTGGATTATAATTTAATCCTACTTTTAACCATACACTCTCCAGAAAAATCATTTTTTCACGAAATCTGATCTAAAATAATCTTCACCAAACAGATGACTTAATTGAAAACGGAATAATATGAAATTATATTCAAATAATATGAATAGGATTGTATAATTTATGTTGAGTTGGTGGGTGTCACCTGGATAAAAAATGATCTGGTTGTACTAAATGCTTAATAAATAAAAATGGAAACAAAGGAACACTTTATGTTGCTTCTTTCTTTTTAAAAAAAATACCAGAATAAAATAATTATATTACAACTCAAAAGTAAAGCATCTAGACATAAAATAATTAAGCTGCAACTCAAAAGTAAAGCTTCTAGACATAGTATATATGTTTTTCTTACCGGTTACACATAATCTCAAAACTTTTTTTTTTTTTTTTATTTCGCTTTAAATTTTCAGACCTCTGCCCAAGTCGAGAAAGCAAAACTCAACTAAATAAAGTTGAACCAGTGAGGATCGCACGATGAATTCACAAAAATGTAGACGGTTTTCATTGCTAAAGGCTGATTATGCAACTATATATATGTAAAAATAAAATTGTTTGTGGTCAAAGTGCGCCTTAACTTTAAAATATGTGGAACAACTTGCTAGCCGGACAATAGTGCAATTCTCTCCTGGAAAACTTACCAACATAAAAAACGAGCCCAGTTAAATTTACAAAAGACACCCTGTATTTAGGTTGTATTTACGATTTGCATATCGTATTTTAAAAATTTACATTTTGCATATTATATTTTTCTTATTTGTTCATACCCCATATATTAATTTATTATTCTTAAAAAATTAATTACTAGAAGTTTATGATGTTTTATTAAATGTTTTCTCTTTAAAAGATGATATTTTTCCTGTGAAGTTTACTAAATTTATCATCTTCATTTTATGTAAACTACAATTAATCGAAAAATAGAAAATAAATTGTCATGAATTAACAATGTGTTGGAAAAATAGCAAAAACTTAATTGAAAATTAAATGATTAGTTGTTCATCATTTAATAAGTAAAAAATATATTTTGCATCTTGAAAATGAATTTCGAATACGCTACTTGTGCATAATTTTATATATATAATGGTGTCCACATCCAGGGGATCCACGTACGACGTACGTGTAGACAAATCCTTTCTTATTTACTTATAACTTTGTACCATTTTGTAATTTAACAAAATTTCAAGATTCAATCGTCAAAGGCGCCAAGTATGCTAATTTCCCTCGGCAGCCGAGCTTTCACTCTCCAGTCAACACTCTCGTTTGGAACATTCATCAAACACCTTCCAACTCCAAGACCATCATCTCTTCAATTCAACCCAATTTCAATCCATAAAGCCACCCGCGCACTCTCCTCTGCCGGAGGTGGCGTTCACAGTACACATTTCGAAGCCTTAACCTCGAAACAAAAACATCAAATTCATGTCTACATTGACTCCCTTCTCCAATGGAATCAGGTAACACGCTACCTTTTCATGTGTTCAATTTGCATTGAACTTGAGTTATGCTATTTTTTTTAAAATTTTTCTGTGTTGGGTGCTTTAGAAGATGAATCTTACTGCGGTGAAAGAAGAAAATGAGGTGATGGAAAGGCACGTGGAGGATTCTTTGGCAATTATTGATCCTATTCGTAGCTCATATCTTTCTCATTGTGGAGAGTCTTTAGAAAATATGAGTGTTGTTGATGTCGGAAGTGGAGCAGGGCTTCCTGGATTAATCCTGGCCATTGCATGCCCCGGTAATTGTATTAACTTTTGTAATGTCTTATGTCTTTAAGTTATTTGTTTGAATACTAATTGTCAATGCACCGTCATATGCGAATGTAAAAATACTATAAAAGTGTTCTCTCTTGCCTCGAAATTATAGGTTGGAAGGTGACATTATTGGAATCTATGAATAAGCGATGTGTCTTCTTGGAGAATGTGGTTGGCCTCATTGGCTTGCCAAATGTTCAAGTTGTAAGAGACCGCGCTGAGGTATCTTTTCACCGGAACATGAAATATGTATTTTTTTTCTCATCCAGTTTATGCTTTGCCAGTTCTTAAGATAGTTGGCATGGATGATCAGCTTGTTTAATGCTGGAATTCAAAGTAGATATGTGCCAGAGTTAACATAGGGGCTTGACACTAGGGTTGGTATATATTGATGGAGGCACGGGAACTGATGTTTAGTACGTTCTTAGCTCTCATAAGTTTTGGAATCAGAGTTAAGTAGTCTTTTCACCTGTATAATTTTTTCCAATATAAATGAATACTTAGGTGGCATATTGAGTAAAATATATGCCAGGCAGAGAGCATTCTTATTACAGTCATATAGTTGCAAAATATCTTAAAGTTCATAAGTGGTTTATGACCTTTTAGTTGAAATATCAGATCTCTAGATGTGCACGAGTGATGGTTTTTTATCAAACAGTTGTGATAGGAACCCAACTATCTGAAAATAGCAACTGAGAGTTTGTATTGAAACTGAATGAAGAATTAACAGCAAGTTCCAAGGCTATTTGAGAGGCCTGGTCTCTCCCCCTTTCCCTAACAGAATTCTGAACAAAATTCGATGCTTTCCCCACCCCCTTTCCCTCCATATTTATTCACATACCCTATTCTAGCGTTATTACATTTTTACCCCACCCATCTAACTGACTATTGAAGACTTGGCTCCCCTTTCTTCCTCCTTGCATATGTGAACCTGATTAGGGGTCTATCATTACCCGCCGCCCCGAAATCCACCTTGTCCTCAAGGTGGAAACTTGGAAATTGCAGCCGGACAGTCTCAAATGGCTCCCAGACGGCCTCGAACTCTGGTAAATCCTTCCATTTAATCAAGATGTCAGGACCTCCGGCCCCAGTGTTAGGATGTGGACGAATCCCCAAAACAGCCTTAGGTTCTAGAACAAATTCGCCATCTGCTGAAAGTTGTGATGGAAGGGACGAGATTGGTTGAAGGTTGCCAATGGCCTTATGGAGCTGTGAAACATGGAAAATCGGATGGATAGCTGCTGAAGGTGGAAGTTTCAACCGGTATGCCACCTGCCCCACTCTTGCTTCGACTTCAAACGGTCCATAGTACCTCGGGGACAGTTTTTCAAAGGGTCGTTTAGCCATTGACTTCTGGCGGTATGGGCGGAGTTTGAGATACACTAAGTCACCTACCTCAAACTGAATGTCCCGGCGATGCCCATCCGCTAACTCCTTCATCCGCAATTGTGCACGAGAGAGCTGTACCTTTAGCTACTGTAAGGCTTCATCCCTGTCCCTCAAACGCTGCTCGACCGATGAGTTGGCAATCATTCCATTTTCAACTGCAAAAAGCTGGGGTGGCTCTCGGCCATACACAACTTGAAAAGGCGTTAGTTGGGTAGCGGTATGGAAGGAGGTGTTATACCAATACTCGGCCCAATGGAGATACTGATTCCACACTCGAGGTCTGCTCGACGTAAAGCAACGCAGATATGTTTCCAAACATCGGTTAACAACCTCCGTTTGGCCATCGGTTTGGGGGTGATAGGCCGTACTACGTCGAAGGGTGGTACCTTGAGCTTTGAATAAGGCTGTCCAGAACGAACTCATGAAAATTCTGTCTCTATCGGAAATAATGGAGTGAGGCATGCCATGAAGCCGCACCACTTCTCTAATAAAGACCTCAGCCACGGTTGGGGCTGTAAAGGGGTGCTTCAGCCCAATAAAGTGTCCATATTTACTTAAACGATCCACCACCACCAAAATGGTGTCTACCCCACCCCACCGGACCGCGGCAGCCCCTCAATGAAACCCATTGAAATATCTTCCCAAATTAAATCTGGTATCGGCAAGGGTTGTAATAGGCCTCCCGGGGACAATGCAACATATTATTTTGCTGACAGACAGCACATTCCTCCACATATTTCTTAACCCTTTGTTTCATACCCTGCCAAAAAACTTTACTGGCCACCTGCTTGTAAGTCTTAAGGAACCCAGAGTGTCCCCCAACCTTTGCATCATGGCACTCTCACAAAATTAGAACCACAAAAGGTGAACGGCTGGGCAGCATAACCTTCCCCTGGTAACACAGGGTGCCGCCAACCAGTGCATATCCCTCCCTAGCGGCGAGTCCCTCTTTCAAATCTCGCACCACCACAACACTTTGTCTGCTTCCACCTCCTTCCTGATCTCTTCTAATTGCAAGATCTTAGGAGAAGTGATAGCTAAGCAGTTTACCGCCGGCTGAAGTTGGGAAAGGGCATCCGCAGCCTTGTTCTCCAACCCTGGTCGGTATTGAATGTCAAAGTGGTATCCCATCAATTTTGTAAGCCATTTCTGGTGATCTTCACCAACCAAACACTGCTCTAACAGGAACTTCAAACTCCGCTGATCTGTCCTCACCACAAAGTGTCTACCCAACAAGTAGTGTCGCCACTTCTGGACAGCAAAGACTACAGCCATCAGTTCCGTTTCGTACACCGACTTCTGCGTGACCCCCTGCGGCAAAACTTTGCTGTAAAAGGCAATAGGATGACCCTCCTGCATTAGGACTGCTCCCAACCCCTGACCCGATGCATCTGTTTTGACCACAAACTGTTTAGAAAAGTCAGGCAGCGCCAACACTAGAACGCTGATCATTGCAGCCTTGAGATTTTGGAAGGCTGCCTCAGTCTCCTCATCCCATCTGAATCCATCTCTCTTAAGTTACTCCGTCAGTGGCCAAGCGACCTTGGCATAACCAGACACGAAAAGCCGATAGTATCCAATGAGTCCTAAAAATCCGCGAAGTTCCCTGAGATTGCGTGGACTTGGCCACTTGACCATGGCTCCAATCTTTGAATGATCGGCTGCTACCCCCTTCTCGGAAATCACATGACCCAGGTACTCCACCTCTGCTTGCCCAAATAAGCACTTCTTCTCATTAGCAAAAAGCTGAAGCTCACGCAAAACCCGCAGGACAGTATCCAAATGCTGTAAGTGCTCCTCCTCCGAGTAACTGTAGACTAGAATGTCGTAAAAAAAAACAGAACGAACCGCCGCCAGTAGGGTCTGAATATCTCATTCATCATATGCTTGAAAGTGGCTGGAGTGTTCGTAAGCCCGAAGGGCATGACCAAAAATTCATAATGGCCCGCATGAGTCCGAAAGGCTGTCTTTGGAATGTCTTCAGGACTGACTCTGATCTGATGGTAACCGGACTTTAAGTCCAATTTTGAAAATACCCGGGCTCCGATTAACTCATCAGCAATTCATCAATTACCGGAATCGGAAAGCGGTCCGGCACTGTAACCTTGTTGAGTGCCCGATAATCGACGCAAAATCTCCAACTACCATCTTTTTTCTTCACCAACAACACCGGGCTCGAAAATGGGCTTTAACTGGGTTGGACGATCCCCGCGGTGAGCATATCCTTGACAAGTTTCTCTATCTCATTCTTCTGGACATACGGGTATCGGTGGGCCTTACATTCACTGGGGATGCTCCCAGTTGCAAGAGGATAGAATGATCCCATGCCCTCGGGGGCGGAAGCTCATTTGGCCACTCAAAGACACTGTTATGACTTTGCAGTAACTCTTTAATTGGGTTAGGTACTTCACCACTTAGTGCAACTGGTTCCACCCCCAAACTCCCCAATTCAAGTAAAACTCCCTGTTCCCCTTCCTGGAACGACTTAACCAGAGATTTCAGCGACACTTGCATCTTGTCCAGAATGGGGTCACCTTGTAGCACAATATTTTCCCCAGCAATCTTGAAACGCATTGACAACGTTCCCCAGTTCACCTGCATCCTCCCCAGAGTTTCTAACCACTTCATCCCGAGGATTACATCTGTACATCCCAATTTTAGAGGCAAAAAGTCTTCAACCACCTCAATGCCCGACAAGGAAAGTGCTACACCTTTGCAAACACCTCCCCCATTCACTGAAATCCCATTACCCATGATGACCCCGTAACTGGCTGAACCTGTGACCCACAATCCCAACTTCTGGACAAGTTCACTGGAGATGAAATTGTGGGTAGCTCCACAATCGATCAGTACAATAACCGACTCTCCAAGTATCACCCCCCGCAGCTTCATCGTTTTTGGTGCCGTCAACCCTACTACTGATTGAATGGACAACTCCACAATTTCCTCGATCGCCTGCTCTTCTTCCTCCCCCATCCCTTCCACAGGTTCCACGAGTTCATCTTCTTGCACCAGCAGTACCTGAAGCTCCTTATTTTTGCAACGGTGGCCAGGAGCAAACCTTCATCACAGGGAAAATAGAGTCCCTTTTCCTTCTTCAGCTGTAACTCGCCGTCGGTCAACCTCTTGAAGGGTGGTGCAGCTTTATCACCCCTTACCGGCAGCGGGTTGGCGACGAGATAAGGCTTGGCCATCGCCGTTTGGCTTTGCTGTCCGAATTGGGAAAGGTGAGTGCCCCCTTTTGGAAATAAGGCTGTATATCTTAGGTTGTTAGCAAGGCTAGAATAGGACCTATGAGAGTTACTGGATTTAGCCCTGAATGGGCTTACTGAAACTTGGGCCTGTTTTAAGGACTCATTACGGTCTTCTACCTGTTGGGCCAATTCCATGATTTGGCCCAACCCTTGGGGCCTCATCAACCTCACTTCGGCCCGGATATCTGGTTTAAGCCCATTTATAAAGTTCTCCTCCAACACTTTCAAACCAACGGCGATAATCCCTCACCGTTCCCTCCTGCTTCAACGCCAACAGTTTTTCCAGTACACTGCCCTCTTGTGAAGGTCGAAACCTTTGCAGCAACAAGGTTTTTAGATCCTCCCACCTGGTTAGCGGTTGTTGCCCGTTTTCCCATTGGTACCAGGCTAGCGCCTCGCCTTCGAAACAGACTGCTGAGGCTTTGATTTTCTCCCAGTTCGTAAACTGGTTGATAGTGAAGTATCTTTCTGCCCGGAACAGCCACGCGTCAGGCGCTTCACCATTGAATATCGGCATCTCCAATCGGCGATCTTGCCGGTCTATCCTTCTTGCTTCATCACGGTGAGATCGTTCCCCAGCGTGTCCTCCCAACTCCTGTGGTCTGATCGGAATTTCAGAGCTCACAGTTGGCTCCGGCGAAATTGAGGAATTCCCTTTTTCTTTCCTATCCCGCTCCTGCTCTCCCAATTTTGTCACCACTAAATCAAATTTCTCTATCAACCCGGCAATATCTCTCTGGATCTCCGTTTTCATTACCCCCATCTCCTCTTGTATCCCATCGAACCTCAACTCCAGCTGTCCCACTCGATCGGCAATCGTCATACCCAGAATCTCAACTGCTCTGATACCAATTTGATAGGAACCCAACTATCTGAAAATAGCAATTGAGAATTTGTATTGAAACTGAATGAAGAATTAACAGCAAGTTCCAAGGCTATTTGAGAGGCCTGGTCTCTCCCCCTTTCCCTAACAGAATTCTGAACAAAATTCGATGCTTCCCCCACCCCCTTTCCCTCCATATTTATTCACATACCCTATTCTAGCGTTATTACATTTTTACCGCTCCCATCTAACTGACTATTGATGACTTGGCACCCCCTTCTTCCTCCTTGCATATGTGAACCTGATTGGGGGTCTATCAAGTTGCTTGCTCAACATAATGCTATTTCTCTATTTCTTACTATCTGTAATACATTCCTGTCTTTTGTGAAATGAATTGTTATTGGTTTATTTCTATTGGATTTTTACTTGTAATATATTTTGAATGTTTTACTCATTTCATCCAACAAATTATACGGGCACATACATATCTGAATAGGACAGTGTTTAGGACAAGAGGATGCCTTCAGAGAGAGCTTTGATGTTGCAGTTGCTAGAGCAGTTGCAGAAATGAGAATTCTAGGTAAACACAAGTTATTACTTCTTTCATGATCTAATGTGTGTGTAATCTCTGTAAATTTGAGCATCATATAGCTCCTTGAGCATTTGGTTCTTCTTTGGTATGCAGCTGAGTACTGTCTTCCCCTAGTCCGTGTGGGTGGTTTGTTTGTTGCTGCTAAAGGCCATGATCCCCAGGTTTATTACAATCAATGGAATTTCTATAGATTATCAATTGCACGAGTAGATACTCAGTTGTATTTGTTTTCTTTCTTCAACCATTTCGCACATATTTGTGTATTTGGGTGGCAAATGTTTGTTTTCACATGGTTATGTGTGAGCATACATATATGTTGGATTTGTGTCTGTGTATAGATGTATACATATAGGGGTGTATATGTAGGTGTATCTTGCAGATATTTCGGGTAATAAATTTCTCTTTAAACAATGTTCTAGGAGGAAGTTGCAAGAGCTGAAAGAGCTATCCGTTTGATGGGTGCTTCTCTTTTGCAAACGTGTTCTGGTATGTTGCTATCGATCTAATTTTTGGATTATTTATCTTGAATGCGACCAGTAATAAACTATAATATCAGCAGTAGGAATTTGTTTGATGTTTCACAAGTTCCCTACTGTTTTATCTTGAATTACCCATATTTGATGTTCAGAAATGAATTTTTTTCTCTCACTTAATATGTTGATATCAGAATTAACACAAGTAGGTGGACAAACTTCTTACCATTCTGAAAGTGTGATCTCTCCCTGGAATCTCATGATAGCCAAAGGAAATCTAAGGCACTTTTAGCGAGCTTCATTTTGATATGACTGCTCTTTATATTTGTTCATTAAAATGTATTAAATGCACTAAGTCACAGTTAGGTTCCTACAGCTAGAGACTTAGTCGGCACCTCAATCTACCTGACTCATTCATATGTAAACAAAGCCTGCACTGCTGAAGTAACCTGTGTAATTAATTGTTTCCTGTTGTTTTAATCCCAGTGGAATCACACAGCAAATATGGGCAAAGAACAGCAGTTATATGTCTAAAAGATGGTTCCACCCCGAAGAAATATCCTCGTGCTTCAGGTACTCCATCAAAATTACCGCTGTAAAATAGATTCTCAATTAATCTACTTCTGTAAGTTTTGGTTTTTTTTCCTTGTCTATTGTCATCAGCTTTATGTATGTACAACTCGAATCTGCCCCTGTAATTTGAGTCGAAAACAAACAGTGTAATTGATAAGCTAATAGCTTTGTCCTTTAGCTGCTCTACTTTTTCCCAATTCTCCCTCTTCTCCCACTCCCTCAATCATTTTCATGCGCAGATACAGCATACACAAGTTTTATTCTTTTTGTTTAAAGAGTGGATGGATTGGATGAATTAATTCCACTCAATCTGGAGGTCATGATATTTCTCCTTGCAGGGTAGTACGGATATCTAACTCTTCCCTCTACAAACCTGAGTGGTGGTTGGGCCAAATATTTTAATTACTTCTTACTGAAAAACAATGCCGCCTCGTATAAAGTGTTTTGAAATATTTACATATCTTTATATCACAATAAAAATCAAAAAATAGGTATGCGTTTCATTTTCTCAATCTTGGATATGTTTATTTTGCAACATATCTTGGTTCCATTTTCTTGGATATAGAAGCTTGAGATTCAAAACTATAATAGACTATCAAGCTTGATTGAATAATATCGATTCTTATGTGGTTTCATCCCAAGTCCGTCAAGCATTATTTGTGACCATTGATTTCGTAATTCTGTAATAATTGGAGCGATTTGAAGTTGTTCCGTATAATCTTAAATAACTTACATGTAAATCTAAATCTTAAATCCGTTTGTTATCCAATCCGTAAATTTGGAATCCTTGATTCAACGGTGATCATACTTCTTTCACTCTTAATGTGATTGTCTATATGCCCATCTCTGATTAGGTCCATTACCCGTTTATACTTTTTCAGCTGGGACAACTTCTTATTGTTAGAAGTTTTGCATCATGGAGCGTACAACTTGCAAGGCTTACGTCCTTTTCACCAAAAAATAATGCATTATTGAAAACTACTTTAGGAAGTAGGTTTCTGGTTGTGCTGAATTATATATTTTTTTTCTCTACTGGAAATGACTTGTCTCCTTTAACTTATTATAAGATAACCAGTAGGCTTCCTGACAGTAAAGTGATGTGACATTTAATACTTGATTAGTTTTTGGTCTTCTTTTATCTACTTTACTATTACTATTCTTGATTTTCAGAAAACAGCTCTACATATAGTACTGGATTTTCAAATTGTGCAATAATTGGCGAACTTATGTT
>CAIGRM010139791.1:0-24747 GCA_903798335.1 Fraxinus albicans | reverse complement strand
TTAAAAATCTGTGATCTATAAATTTTTCAATTGTGACCTTGAAATAATTTGTGACCAATTAATTTGATAAGTTGTGACCGAAAATTAAATTTTTAACTATATTCGTGACTTTGGAATCGGAGCAGTTATCGGAATTAAGCGGCGATCAACCGTCACCGAAAAATAGTTGCCGGAATTAAGCGCGGCCGGAGAACAGTCGACGGTCGTGTGTAGTGGTTGCAGGTCACCAGAATAGTCGCTGGAACAGTGGAGGTGGTAGAGGTGGAGGTGGAGTGGGTCAGTGGGGTGGGTCAATTACATAAATATTATATTACAGTTAAATANCCGGAGAACAGTCGACGGTCGTGTGTAGTGGTTGCAGGTCACCAGAATAGTCGCTGGAACAGTGGAGGTGGTAGAGGTGGAGGTGGAGTGGGTCAGTGGGGTGGGTCAATTACATAAATATTATATTACAGTTAAATATTTAATTTAATAGATTAATTGTAAAATATAATTAATTAATTCATGGAAAAACTTGAGTTTTGTAAATTTAAATTTTGGGGCTTAATTTTTAATTTCGTGAAAGATAATCCCTGACCTATGAATTGGGCTAGCCCAATTTATTTTTGAAGCTCGTGTGTCAGTTCAGTACTTTTTTTTTTATTTTTTTGGCTTTACCCCTACGTTTGTGGTATAAGTGATGGGTGACAGTTTTGCATGGATGCATGGAAATTGCAACCTCAATTTAACATGCCCTGCCCATAGGTTCATTTATCGTTGGGTGCTATTCATGAGCATTCAAAATAAACAATGTAACCGATGCATCATATTAAAAGAAAAGAAGTGAATCGAAAAAAATAATAAAAGGTTAAATCATCGAAAATTCCAATATTTTGCATCAAGATGAAAATGATGCTTAAAACTCCAAGGAAGGCAAATTACAAAATAATCAAAATACGAAAATAAAAATCCATGGTCATAATCTAACTAGGGTTACAATTGGTGGGGCACGCAACTCGGGCATAACTCAGTGGTGCAAATAATAGAAGTGAGGTAGTCTCAACTAAACTGGCAGCCGCAGTGTGAATGTTCGATTCCTGCCTTTTACAAGGTATGTAATTTGACTCTTTATGAGTATCAGTATGACAACTCTTATACTTTGACCTGTTGAGACATATCCCGCGATTTACCTCCTCCACAATGCGGGACGGGACGAGACCCTTAAGGTTGGGGTTCAATTTTTGTTTTTTTTTTATATAATTGGTGCAGGTGCGGCACGTGCCGGCAACTTTATTTCATGTGCGTTGCTGATTTATAGGTAGACCTGTTTGTCTCTTTCTTTCCAACCGTGTCAACTAGCTTCACTCGCCTTCCATACCACGCGATTCACCAAAAGATGTTTACAAAATAAAGAAAATAACACGTAGATAATAAGAGCCAATAGAACCGAGAGTTTATATTACGCGCTTAAAATTGGTTTTTTGTTTGGCACAGAGCCAATTGGATTGGACAGAGACACTGGATCTGCTGATGCTTAGAGTGTTATCAATATCTCCAATGATTGTTCAGGTTTACTAATGCAAATTTACTTTTCTGTCTACAATAATTTAGTGTCAATAAGTACTTTATTGTATCCTAAATGACATGTATACCCTTTAAACCTAGCCCGTGTTTGAACCGCTTTTTGTGATTAAATTTTGTAATAGTGAGTTTTCGAAAAATATATTGTTAAAAGGTAAGATTTTTTTTTTAATTTACTTATAAAATTATTTTATTAAGAAAATATGTAGTTAAATCTAATATGAACAAAAATAAGTTTTTTTATATAATAAGACTCAAACATGATTTAGAATTAGATACTCCATCCGTCCAATTTATGTATGTTGATTTCCCTAATTTTATTGTCAAATTATATAAAGCTTGTTTGGGAATGATTAAAATCCAATTAAAATTAAAAATATAGCAGTTATTGGGTCCCACTCGTCTAATAAAAGTCAACTCCAACGACTATATTTTCAATTTTAATCTGATTTTAATCCCTCACAAACAAGCTCATAGTCATATTTCTTTAAAGAAAGATTTAACTTATTTTAGAGCCTGTTTGAGTCTCATTTTTATTGAAGAATGCATTTTGGAATGATAGATTAATTTAGAATGTGTTGTTAAAAAATAAAGAAATTTTTTAAATTTATGTGTAATATTATTTTATTAAAAAAATGTGAAAAAAATATATTTTAAAAATAACGTGGGTCGAGGATTTAAGTGTGCAATCATGCTCTAATACAAAATTTGTAAAGGCACGCAGATAATTTAAACACTCCTCAGGCTTTTGCCACGTAGTTAGTCAAAGGGTATTTAGGTCATTTCGAAAAGACCACAGTCGTCAATCGTCATTTAACTTTTCCATTTTCAGAAAAATTCAAATCTGAATATTAGCGGCTCCCAATTGAATCGTAGCCGTCTATTACTACAATCCAACGGCAGTAATGGCCCATCAATAGCAGGAGGGTGGCAATCCTGGCCGTTGATCCTTCCTCTCACTGATATAAAATCCATCTCCCGGGCTTCATATTTTCCACACACACCTCTCACTCTCAAATCGATCGAGTAGATATTTCTATCTCGATCGAGATCATAAAATTTTCATCTGTCCTCAAATTATAAAGGTAATTTTCAAATTTGTTCAGATATTTATTGTTTGTTGTATAAATTAGTAATTTTATATGTTTATAATTCCTCTAAAATTGGTAATTCTTTGAATTTGTATTGAGATCCTTACTAGTTTTTGGATTTCGTCGTTTCTCAAAATTTTAGTGCTTATATGAACATTATATTATGATTTTCAATTCCCTGAAATATTATCGTGTTAATTGGTTTTCCAAATTTTTCCACTTCCTCTTGAAATGAATGGGAAAATCTTGGTAGATCAGTTATTTTTAAAATGTTTAAGCTCTTATATATATTTTTTATATTGATACCTCAGATCAACCTATTATTTGGTGCATCTGGATATTTCTAATATCTGTACTTAAATAACTTGACTTTTACGGTTGGTTATTCTAATTTTTATTTTATATATATATAAATTTGTTAATGTTCAAGTTAAATTAAATATTTGATGATTTACGGGTCATTATACAATTGAATATGTAGAAAGTTAGTAGATCTCATTGATTTTAATATTTATTTGACATTTCTTACAAATTTTGGGTAATTTTGATCGACTCTTATTTCTAACTGTGTTACCATTTCGTGTCAGATCAGTAAATGTGCTTTGTATAGTTATAAATTTCCATTGAATTTTGACAAATCTGGTGAATATATGGATGTTAAAAATTCTTATTTTCTTTAGCTTACTGGTATCGAATCTCAATTGCGTATTAGCTTTCTTTATATTTTATAGATCTATAATTGATCTTAATGCGGCCCTGTATGACTTGGATTTGATCAACGTGTATATGTCTATCCAGAAGAACTTGTGACTCCATTGTAGTGCATATCTAATGTTATAGATATCTTATTGTTTCAGGAGATTTGGTTCCTCTCTCAACTAGATTCTGGTAAAATTTAGGAAATTGATTATTTTGAGAGAGTGGATGGCAATTTGAATGGGTATTTGATGATTCTTTGTATTTGTAGGAAGAAAATGAGAGAAATCCTTCACGTTCAGGGAGGCCAATGCGGTAACCAGATCGGATCAAAGTTCTGGGAGGTTGTGTGTGATGAGCATGGCATAGACCCAACTGGGCGCTATGTTGGAACTTCTGACCTGCAATTAGAGCGTGTCAATGTGTACTATAATGAGGCATCATGTGGAAGGTTTGTTCCCCGTGCAGTGCTCATGGATCTGGAGCCTGGAACTATGGACAGTGTCCGCACTGGTCCATATGGACAGATTTTCAGGCCTGATAATTTTGTCTTCGGCCAGTCTGGTGCTGGAAATAATTGGGCTAAAGGGCACTACACAGAGGGTGCTGAGCTTATCGACTCAGTTCTTGATGTTGTAAGAAAGGAGGCTGAGAATTGCGACTGCCTTCAAGGTAATTTGCGACGTTGAAGTATGATTAAGTAGTTTATTTTAAAAATTGTTGATTACAGAGCTCATTGGATTCAGAGATAAGCATCTCTCACAATATTTACAATATTCAAAGGGGATTTCACTTCCTTGATGGATATTGCATGAGAAGTCTTAATTTTTCTTGATTTAAAAAATGTTTCTGCTTGTTTCTGAAATTCACTTTTGGTTTTCTAGGGTTTCAAGTGTGCCACTCTCTTGGTGGTGGAACGGGTTCTGGTATGGGTACCTTGTTGATCTCAAAGATTAGGGAAGAGTACCCAGATAGGATGATGCTGACATTCTCAGTGTTCCCTTCCCCCAAGGTTTCGGATACAGTGGTTGAGCCATACAATGCCACACTTTCAGTGCATCAGCTTGTTGAGAATGCAGATGAATGCATGGTGCTAGACAATGAAGCTTTATATGATATTTGTTTCAGGACCCTCAAACTTACCACGCCTAGCTGTGAGTATATTTTACTGAAATCCTTGCTGGTACTATCTATATATTGTTGCCTGAGATACTGTTTATGGAGTTACCTGATTTGCTTCAATTTATTTTCAATGGTTCCTTGTTGCTACACACTGATTACAGTTGTTTGTGCCTGATATATATCACACATAAATTTTGACCACAAGGAATATAAATCCCCGTCCTGGAATATATTTCACAGTGACTGTTCTTGGGGTGTAAGTGTGTAACATAGGTCTTCAATCATGAAATTATGTGCATCACATAGTTCATTCTGTTTAAGATGAGGAAAATACCATTGGCGTCTTAGAATAATTTTTACTAATTTCCTTCGATTAACTTAAATCATTTGAAAATGTTTATACAAATACGTGTCACATTGTTGTGATTTCCCAAAATTAACGAAGTAGCTTCTCTGAGTGTAGTTCATCCACACAACTTTTATATAATCAAATAGTTTTCTTTCTTTCATCCCAGTTGGTGATCTGAACCACTTAATTTCTGCAACCATGAGCGGTGTCACTTGCTGCCTTCGATTCCCCGGTCAACTCAATTCTGATCTGCGAAAGCTTGCTGTCAACTTGATCCCATTCCCCCGTTTGCACTTTTTCATGGTTGGGTTTGCTCCACTGACATCTCGTGGATCCCAGCAATACCGTGCCCTTACAGTTCCTGAGCTGACTCAGCAAATGTGGGATGCCAAGAACATGATGTGTGCTGCTGACCCACGCCATGGACGTTACCTCACTGCCTCGGCCATGTTCAGAGGCAAAATGAGCACCAAGGAAGTGGATGAACAAATGATTAACGTTCAAAACAAGAACTCTTCGTACTTTGTCGAGTGGATTCCAAACAACGTGAAATCAAGTGTCTGTGATATCCCACCAAGAGGCCTTTCAATGGCGTCCACCTTCGTTGGGAACTCGACCTCCATTCAGGAAATGTTCAGGAGAGTGAGTGAGCAATTCACTGCTATGTTCAGGAGGAAGGCTTTCTTGCATTGGTATACTGGTGAAGGTATGGATGAGATGGAGTTCACAGAAGCCGAGAGCAACATGAACGATCTTGTATCCGAGTATCAGCAGTACCAGGATGCTACTGCAGAGGAGGAAGGTGAATACGAGGAGGAGGAAGGTGAATATGAGGATCACGTGTGAAGTATTGGTACTATCCTTCCAAGATTTTATATAATTCCTTCTTGTGCTTTTTCCTATGGAATTAGTGCATCTTATTTCTGTATTGGGTGTAGTTAGCTGTGGGGGAGAGAGAGAGAGACTGCGAGGATATATGTATGGTTGATGAGATGAGAAGTTTCAGTGTGTTTTATATGTTTAATTTGGAGAATGATCATCTTATTCGCATAAATTTCTATTTTGTGTGTTTCAGTATCTCATTCTCCTGTGACTATGAGCATGTTCGACTATACTGGTTTGGATATTTCGCTCACTTGGATCCCATATTTGAACCAATACAAATCCAAGGCAATAAAACACACCGAGTATGTATGACAACATTGGAATGGACTGAACAATAATGTATATAATACTTTAGCTTCTGTCTCCTTCAATACTGTGCACCAACTGTTCAGTACACCCTATTCATTCAGAATACAGTTAATGCAATTCATGACATCGCAATCTTTATTGTAGTGAACAAGGAATAGAATCACAAGACAAAAAACCAATGAATATCGGGCATCAACACAACAACATGGAGAAAGAACACCAGCACCAAAGACCATTCAACTCGATTAGGTGCCTCTGTGTCATTTCTCAATTATCTGCAGAGAATGACATAAACATGTAGAGGGGCAAGATTTCACAACACGGCACAGGATGTAAATGGTGTTAAGATTCAAACTCGTTACAGATGGACGGAGATTTTTAACTTTTCTTTATTTTAATATAGAATCTAGCTAAAATGTAATCTCGTAAGAATATAGTGTACACAGTTTAAGAGCAAATTAACATTAGTTTAAGAGCATGTTTGACTTTAAGAAAACTTTGCTTAAAAACTAGTTTGGACCATGCTATATGTACCGAATTTTTTTACCAAATCTCTTACACCCCACTCACGATAGGAGGTGGGGGCCGCGGATTGGCATTATTTAATACATGTGGGGGCTGCGCCTCGTGAGAGGAGGGACACCATTCGGTAGTCCCTCCTTGGTACAAGAAGATTAATCCAACTAGTTTTAAGCACAATCAAACATGCTACCTCTGGAAATTCACATGCAACTACAAAAAGTGAGGTCAATAGAGATGATGATGGTGAGGCCTAATTAATCATATTTAAGGACAAGTCGATGATTCCCTGAAAAGGAAGGCCATGGTAATAGATATCACCCAAGAACCATGATTTATTTTGAGTGGGTTGAGGACTTTCGAAACAACAAACTAAACCTTGTTCCCAACAACTTTGAGATCGGCTGGACAAATCTTTAATCACCACTCCACTTAGTTCATTGCTAGACCTATTCCAAAATCTTAACAACTAGATTAGTAACTTAATGGAAGCTCTTGAAATTAAGAAAAAATGCTACGATGCATATTCGAAAATCTACACATGCACTTTTCCTAAAGAAGTTTTGCAAATGGCATTATTTTCACAATGCAGCTTCCAAATGATAATAGTGATGTTTTCTACTGGTATCTTGGTTTCTGAAAGAATTAGAAAATCTACATTCTTGAACTTAAAGGCTGGAGTTACTCGCAAGTTTCAGCAAAAGTAATTTATTCCTCCTTTGACCAACACAAAAAGTACTTATTTTAGTACTTATGAACAAATATTAAGCTTAGCCATGCTTAAAAAGTATTTCAAACTTACTTTTCAAGCTACTTATTTTACCCAGTATCGTTTTCAAAGTTAATTTTTTTACTAACAAAACTTTCATAATCACTGCTAGACACAATCCAAAATCCACTCCTCAGTCCTCACATTTACCAAAATAGAGCAATTCAAAAGAACAACCAAATCAGGATTGACACCAAAGCTTATCACTTCCTATAAAAACAAGAAATCTCACAGGGAAAAAAAATTCCGAACAAATCATCATTAGAAGTAAAAATGTAATAATTACCCGAAGAAGGAAGGTCTGATATTGGGGAAGAAGAAATTGGCGGGCATTCTGTACGAAGCTCCGTAATTATTTCTGCCAATGCCTTAGTCTAAGACTCTAAGTGCAATAAGAATGGAAATCGTGTGGCGATCCAGTCCAGTTTCGAGAACGTTTGACATTTCAAACGCCAGGTCCAGTGAGTCTCTTGCAGTTCGTGCGGTCTCAGGATCCATTTTTACCGAGCAATTGAAGTTCCGAATCTGTAGAGGAAGAGTATTAATTGAACAGTGGAGAATGGAAAACCGAGAAAAAAAAAAAAAAGGCTCTGTTAAATTATGAAAAAAAATTCCCCCAGTGTTCAATCTATGGCACAAAAGATCCGTTTAATTGTCAACTCTAATGAAAGATTGAGGACTAATTGTTTACTCAAGTAATAGGTTGAGGATCAATAGTATTTTTTTTATTGTTATAAATTTTTATCACCTGTATGATATCCTTCATTTTTTCTCCCAAAATAATTTGCAACCACACTTTCTCCTATAAAATAATTTTATAGCAAACCCAAAAAAATTTCCTACTTTTTTACCACTAACTTTCTTAAAAATCACTGTTACGTAATCTATTCTCCCAATCAAGCTCAAATAAACACTTAAGGTCCAGCTCGTTTAAGTTGAATGTTGTATCATATCCACGGTCTACGAAATATTTGATCACGAAGATGACACCCTTCTCAAAGATAGGGAAGGATTTATGATTCATTTTGCCCAAGAGATGAATTCCTTAATGGAAACCAAATGTTAAAAAAGCCTCTTACTACAATGATGTCCACGAAGTAACCCTCTTCTCAAAGGTGGGGTAGGACTAATCATTATAGTGTTGAAAAGACGGATTTCATAACAAAAAATCAATTATGAGGAGCATCTTATTATAATGATGCCTGCGACGATTATACCATTTTCAATTGCAGGGAAGGATTGATAATTCATAGTGCTAAATAGACGAAATTCATAACGAGAAATCAAACGTTAGGAGCCTCATATTACAATGATGCTTGCACCATGAGTTTGACCAAATGCCATAGATGGAAGGAATGAAAAGCTAAAGAGGGAAAGAAGAGGATGAGAAAAGAGAAACCTTAATTGCTTGGAGAGCAATATTCATAATTCTTAGCATTAATGATGGTGTGCACATTATCTTCATTCCATTAAATGCATTTTATCATTTGCTTAGCTAGTTGCCATTGAGACTATTGCTGCAACATTTTAAATTCGGTTAAAATATACAATTGGTCGCTCAACTTTCAAGAAAATTTCATTTTAGTCATCGAACTTTTTTCTTTTCAATTTCAACAGAGTTACTTGACTTGCTAATTGACAACACGATGAATACAACGTTGTGTATTTTGTCAGACACATTGAACAATCGATAATTTTACTAATAGTACTAATAGTATTTCACTTGGTAATGTAACTCAAAGGAAAAAAAGAAAATGATTAATAATTAGATTGAAGTTTTACTAAAACATTTTTTTTATATACATACTTAACTTCTCCTTTTGCTAGTAAGTTGACATATATACCAGTCCACGTCATAAAATACATTAAGAGCTTGTTTGACAAGGATTAAAATCCAATTAAAATTTAAAATATGATCGTTATTGGGTCTCACTCGTCTAATAAAAGTCAACAATAACAACTAATTTTTCAATTTTAATTCCCTCCCAAACAAGCTCTAATATTAGACAGATTGTACACTCATTGCAGAAGATCGTAACTTTTTTCTTTAGTATTGTCCAATCTATACTTTGATGCACTGTTACTTTTTTATTATTCAAAAGAAAACATAGACATAATGATTTCTACTAAGAAAGTGATCACTACACAAAATTCTGATATTCTTATCCCATCTCTGTCCCCCCCACATTAAAACTCTTAATTGTCCTAGTCTTTTTTCAAATGATGATATTCTTTTTTACATAATTATTTGGGCCATGTCAATCGGGTCAGTTCGGTTTGGTTCGATCCAGCACACCTAGGTCACGTGACCAGGCCTGAAAGGGTTTTTTTTAATGATTCTTTAAAAATGAAATTAATTTAAAAGGAAATCACAAAGAGTTGAGGATCCAACAATGATGATAAAACTAAGGACAATTGATATAATTATTGATATGATTTATGTTTTAATTATGGGCCATTCTATTTATACTTTTTTGACTAATTGATTGCAGTGGTTGGAAATTTGAAATTCATATTACAAATATCAAAATGATATTAATCTACAAATTCTCTTTCTAATCACTTATTACATGAAGCTATCATTATGCAACTATTGTAGATTAAATGTCTATTCTTACCATCGTAATTTACGGCGACTTATTTAGATTTTGTGTTCACATTTGTATAATTCATCCAAGCGAATTTATGTAGCTAAATTTAGGGTATGACTCTGATAAACAGTGCGTCTTACAAGACAAGTTACGTAATATAACTATCTCATCTAAGCACTCAAATTTTAAACATAAGATACATTAATTTATTTAAAAACATATAGTCTTTAATATATGTATTCGTGCAATTTGGATTTATCTTTTATCGTGCGTACTTATAACATATGGCGATTAATACTAAATCTTTTAAATGTGTGGATAATAAGTAAGTAATATTCGTTAATCTTACAAAAATATTTACAATAAAGAGTATGTTTTTCCTTACAACATCAGTAGAGACTGCCCCCACAATAAAGAAAAAGGCAGTAAATGATTTATTTCACATGATCCAAGATTGAGTAAAAATATTTGATATACACATATACTAATAACTTCAGTGTAAACACCCCCACCCCCACCCCACCTCCTTTCTCTGCTAGTGTTTTTGTGTGGAGCTTTTGCAGCAAATTTGGCTCTGAAATCGGTAACAGAAAAGTTTCGAACAAAACTATAACCTGAAAACACAAAATTTATATTACCCTGCAGCAAAATCTATGCATATTGCATCGTCATCCCCACTGCACCCACCCCACCGCCCGCCATTGACCTTGCAGCTATCTTCTTCAAACTCCAAGGCATCTACCTTAACAAAAAGTTCTACACACTTTATAAAAATTCCTTTCCAGTTTTCAACCCAAATCTAGAAATCATCTTTTTGGCTGAAGAAATAAGAAAAAGTTGAGAAAAGAAGCTGCTTTTTTTTTTGGGGGGGATCAGAATCCCATGCCATGACTTGGGATTTTTACAAGAAAGATAAACATATGGGCAGAGAATTGGGTTGCTTCCTGTGTTTTCTTCTGCTGATTCTTGCACAGTGGGGGATAAATCCATGTTATGCAGTAAGAGATCAAAATGCATTTTTTTCTGCTATGAACTCTGTTAAAATCCCTAAGGGATCCAAAGAAAATGCAACAGAAAAGAATGGAAAAGAATTTTTTGGTGCAGAAATGAGGAAAGTCTACACAGGTCCAAATCCTCTACACAACAGATAAGTAGCAGAAAAAATATATCAAGCTTAAATTCTCTCATTCAAGCCATGATAAATATTTGTTTTTTGTTTTCAATTTTCCTCCCCTTTTTCCCCTTGATCTCCTCAAATTTCAACTTTAACGACCAAAAAAATCAGATTACGTCGTCCACAACGAGAAAACTCCATCGTTGGGTCGTCGGAAAAGGTCGAACATCTGTCATCTGTGGGCTTCTGTTAACCTTACATTTGTATATGAAAGTTATTTACGAGTTTTTTGTTGAGAAAATATATTTAAATATGTTTATTTGTTTGAAGAAGAGATGTAAAACATTAAATAATATTTTTTAGTTCACAATTTTCTGAATAATAATGCCATTACTAAAGCAGTTTTTGGTACGATGAATGTCTGATATTTTCTACAGTTGTTTGTGGAATTCCTCTTTTAACAGTATCGAAGTGAAGGAATGTCTTTGCGAAGTTTTTTAATTTTTTTTTTAATTATCTTCCATTTATTACCTCAAAAAAGTCATTTTATATTCAAACATATGAATATATGTGCCTGCAGAAGATGGATATGAATATATGTATTAAGAACAATATTAGGATTACATTGGATAGTGTAACTTCTTCGTCATATTCAGGGTTTGTTTGACGTAGATTTTTTAAGAATATATTTTTGAAGAAATGTGTACAAAGAGTAGGAAAATTTATATGTTCACAAAGAAAATTATTATATTAGAAAAACGTGTGTTTAAATGAGCGCATTTCGAGTGTGCAAGAAAATGACTACACGACATTAAAAAAATATAGTTTCTAATTATAATTTACCTACGTAGGCGTAGAATTATGTAATACACGCATGTGCGTGCACAGTTTATAATCAAGTAAATGAATGCCTCTGGAAAAAAAGGCTTCACAAATGAAATTTAAAGTCAACGGTTGTGAGCATGAGTAGAAGGAAGTCCATATTACCCTTAAAACTTGGATGAACAGCGGAGAATAGATATGGATAAAATGGGATTAAAAAAAGCTTCACAAATTTACAGTAAACGATGGATTGACTCTTTTAAGACAGTTTGAGGATGCACAAACAATTTTTATGTTGTCCCTGTTTTTCTGTGAATTTTGAAAATTTTCATGTCCGACCATTTCTGTTGTGCATTACAATGGGGTTTTCTTTCTTTCGGCTATAGGAATCAGTAAGGGTGGTAAATGTCTGAAAATATTCAACTTTTTCTAATTATTATTATTATTATTATTATTAATTATTTTTGTTTTGAGAGGACAGATAATTTTTACAGTTGTTGTCACGCATGTTTCAGTAATGAATGCTCAGACAGACATACCCCACTCAAATTGTTTGCTATCTACCTTCTGAAAAATATATACATCTAAGAAGAAAAAGTGATTTTAAAGTTTTGTTCGTTATTCTTTGAGTGTTGTTCAATACTATGTACCATACATACGATGTTATTAGAATTTCTTGAATGGTAAAAAAAAATACTGACCATCATTTAACTTCTTTCAAAATTTTATTGCAATTTGCTCGTTGTTTTCGTTTTATCACTCGATTAATTAAATTCAATTAGTTTCTTTAACGAAACGCGCGACGCAGAAGATCTCTACGTTGATTCGGCATTAGATGTTAATTTACCCTCTGTTTGGGTTCCATTAAAATGTATTTATGAGGAAAATACATTTTGAAATAGTGATTTTTTGAAAAATGTGTAGTTATAAAAGAAGGAAAAATTTTGAATTTACGTATGATATAATTTTATTGAAAAATGTGTAGTTGACAAGAGGAGAGAACGAAATGTGTAGTTGACAAGAGGAGAGAAAGAAATGTATTAAAATTTTAGTGGAGCCCTAACAATTTACTAGTTGGTTGGAATAATTTGTCTAAAGAAAGATGAACCAACCCTACCTCACTTTGACAATGCCCAAAAGCATAAAACTTTTATATAGTCAAAAGAATTACTGTATTACTTTTTGGATTTTAATGTTAACACCATTTACCTTAGTTCTCAAAGTCAAATACTATACACAAAAAGGATAGATATTTGGGGTCCATTTCCAAAGATTAATAATAATTTTTTTATAGTCAAAGAAAATGTAAACATGGGATGACACAATTTCGAAAGAGAGAGATACGGTAACATTTATCAATCATTCTTCGTAATCAAATACACTAAGTATGTGTGTAAGTCGTTAAAATTAATACAAGGTCGAACTAGAACGATTGTATCTTGCTTCCACGTTGATGATAAACAGAGCAAAAGTCATACGAATCCAATCTAGTTTGGAATCAACAATAAAAGAAGTGGACCACAAAATGCTAATCCAAGAAACTCGAATCGTCTTTCTATATAGCATTTGTTGGGTGTCTATGTTTCCAAATTAATTCCCTATTTTGTAAGGCACTCGATCAAGCAGTAGGATCCACACTCGGATGTACTAAAATTGTACTAAAAATATTCACGTGACATCTGGGGAATGAAATTCTGTGTTTCTCCTTGTTTATATTGTGGCATTTGGGATTTGGATATGAAAATATGAATATGTTGGATTTTTTTATTTTTTTTTTTTCCATTTTATTTACGTACGTCACAAGATGGTGGCTCCTCGAGAACAACGTCGAAATTTGATTTCATGTTTGAACTTTAAACGAATCGAATTATCCGTCCAAATTTTTGGGTCGATACCATGTTGAGTCTTGAATTTCTATCTTAAAATACTTTTGAAATGCAATGCATAATTTTTACCATTAAGAGAATTTAGTTTGAGCTCAAAAAAGGGCAATAGAAAAAATCCCATCTTATAAGTGAGGTGAAACGGTCCATCACAAATGATAAACCAGTCACTTCAAGACCTGACGTACCATACAAAATTCAGTACATAATGGCAGCAAGGGCCCTGATAGAACAATGCTAGGTTTACAGATTTTTTTTCACCGATTTCTTATGGTAACACGTTGGCAAATTTTCGTTCATCCTTGTCAACAACGCGCACAAAAAAAAAAAAAAAAAATGCAACTTACTGTAAAGGGAATTGTTCCGATACCAAAAACACACAAAAAATTACAAGGGGAATTGTTCAGATACCAAATGCATACACACCAAGAATATGAAATCCCACCAAATAATTAAAAAGAAAGCCTAGAACAAAGCCTTTCAGAACACAGTGCTCAAAACCCATTTGAGAAATACAAATGACGAGAGGAAACATCAAATTTATTCAGAAAAAAAGTTTCTGTATATATCAGGCCGATGCAACTTCTCCACGAACATGTTTAGTGCATTGAGATGCAGTCAAGCTCGTATTCAAGAAGATGTTAGTAACATGAGATTCCACAATTGTGATTTGAACTGAGAATATAATGATCTGCGCTTGAACATTACTTGGAATTGACCTTGTTTAGGGCATGTGGGTATATCCCATTTGAATGCATATAGTTATGTAAGTGCCTAACTCGACATATGGTGACACAGTATTTCGAGACCACGCTGCAACCTCTATCTATCTAGTCTAAAACTTAAAAAAAAAAAAACCAAAGAACTGACAAAATCTTACAGTAATGACCAGAAATGTCCTTTCTACCCATCAACTGCATTTTTCTCGACCACCAAAAAGATGCTGAAGTTTGTCAGATGTTCACAAATATCTATGCTGTTTGTGGGCAATCAAGAAATTGTACCAGAAGCTTTAGTATCAAACAAAATTTCAAGCTCAACAGAAATTGAAACTCCCCAAAGTTAATACTGCATTCAAGTTACAAACACTCGTGCCATTGTATCGAGACATAGTAAACAAAAACGGGACAGTAACTACATGCTTGGTATGTTATATTGAATATAATACTGAACTAAAAAGAGTGTCGAATACTGTGTATCAAATGGTCATATGAAAGGGGAGAATAACTTATGCTTATAAATATCTCTACTGTTTGCGAAAACAATCCTGAAATGCAAAATTACCATAAGGTTTAGTGAGGGACGAAGTTTCCAACTCAAGAACATACTGAAAAAGAACAATGTCGAGTACTGTGTCTCGAATGTATAGATTAGACAGGACGCGGAGAATAACATATATTTATATATCTGTGCTCATTGTGGGCTATCGAAAAATGTACAATTACCAGAAGCTTAAGTGAGAGAGTTATGAATTCAAGAACAGATATTGAAAGTTAAAATTGCATTCAAGTTATGAACATTGATGTAGGTAGCACTTTACCGAGACGCTATAAGAAAAACCTGACATTCATAGATTACAAAGGATAAGGAAAATAAATATACGAGTTAACAATACAAATTGTTTGAATTGATTATTCCGAATACATTAGTTTCCAATATATTTAGGGTCAGCTACATGAATTATGTTTCACACTTCCGTTGGTTCATCACCGTACACCACTGTACAAAAAAACTTTTCAGTCATTTTTTGAATTATTTGCATGCCACTGCTATGATCATCAGATAATTGACAACAGAACACGATAATCAGCAAGGTCAAGCGAAAAATGAAGATCAGAAGATCACTTTGGATAGAATGCACTTTGATATCAATATGTAGAATCAAGCGCTGACTGCAAGACATCTTCGAGGTACTTCTCAGTAGCAGCATACTGCCTCTTCTTGGCCTCAATTGCCAAAGCTTTATCCTGAAAAAAATAAGAATCCAGTGATCAATATTCCATAAATAAATAAAAACAGGAGTAAAATGAACATAAAACATAAATTATTAATAAGAAACAGAAAGTACAGGAGGCAAGTCGTGGTAGCTTCTCAATGTGTCAAGGATTGGTTTTGTTTTCTTCTCCAGTTCTTTCCAGTGCTCTGCGCCTCTGCCATTTCAGCGAACACTCCATGACTAATCTCAGAGCTATAGCCTACACGGTGGAACCCAGCCTGTATCCACGATTGACATTCAGAATAAATTAAGACAACTAGTCAAGCAAAACTACATCTGCAACTTCATTAAAATGGCGTTGTCTGATTCAGCAATCGAATTATATAGAGCACCATCTCGGTCACATCACGTAGTCCACATTAGACCAGGGGGAGAGCCGGAGAGACAGATTGGAACATATTGAAGTGGCATTTGATACTTCACTAACACAGTTCCTTAGCAATCAAACCCAAATTTTTACATGTAACTAGAAAAGAAAAGCATGAGTTTCACAACTAAAGAGTCCAGTCTACTCATGGTAAATTATCATCCCGACACGTGCATGAGAATTTTGAAGATTGCCACCTTAAGAGATCAAAGAATGTAACTACTGAGTTCAGAAGACAGCCATTTCAACATGACTAGAAATCAGCATTTTTTTAACTTCTAAGAGTACGTATGGTGCTACAGACAAATGGACAACAATCAAATGGTAAATTAAAAATCTTGTCCAGGATAGAATTAACAAACTGTACTTAGTGGAACTCCTACACTCAACTTTACATAAATGAAGGCAGCCGCAATGCAGTGATGAGATATCCAGAGCAAGAAAATTTGTTTTAGAAACAAATTTAGTCTACAGGTAGAAAAAAGTATATCGACTGCTGTCATCCTAAAAAGAAAACAAATAGTTCGGATCCAAATAGAGTTAGTCCCTACATAATTATTCCATGTCCTAAAAATGAGTTAATACAAAATTTACTGATAATGCAATTCAATCTGCTGTTTTTTTCTTTTCAGAATATTGTTAAGATTTGGAGTTTCATCTTAAAAAAATTAACATTTTTTAGAGTAGCAGCCCAAAACCTTTATAAATTGGTCAATATTTTCATCTTTAATTGATGTGGGATTTTTTATCCTTTAACAAATATATACTAAAGAAGAGTTCATAATTTCTGCACATTACAATGGTCATTGTGTATCACCATATCTTCTTCTGGGTTAGAAATGAAACTCCAAACTTGTCTTCAGAGTAAATAAATTGGTCAAGATATAAAAGAAAATCAGAGTTCATGGTTGACAACGCACGGCCTGAAACAAGGATGACCTTATAGCTAGAATATTGTTGGAAGTACTGTCTCTGTTTTCATTCCATAATTCCCAAATTCGTTTTCCAATAATCCATTTTAGCTTCACAAGGTGCCATATCATCTACTAACTGCACAAGTGTTCTACCAAGAAAATTAAAAGATAAAAAATTAAAAGGAAAAAGAAAAATGGGCAGGCAAATAACAGAATTTAGAATCAAGCCCACCGCTATAATATAAATAAATGTTAAAAGGCTTATTTGCAAAAAGAGAGGACCTAGGTTCTATTTACAGAATTACAGAAAGCATGTATTCAAGGATTCACCGTTTCAAATAAGTTAGTCTTGCTATTGCCTTTCGAGTATAGTCGAGAAGTTCTTTGGACTCCTGTTGCACTTTAGATCTTCTCTTCTACTGCAGTTTTTCTCAGAGAAAGATCTGCCATTGCTACAGGAAAACTAGAATATTTTTTCCCGGTAAGCAATACAATTTATCCAAGCAATCGTACTGTATAAATATGAGGAAAGGCCCTACCTACTAAGTTCAGTATCTCTAATATTCAGAACCGCACTGGCAAGAACTTGTGCAGTCGAGACCACGTTTGCTGGTAGACTCTCTTGGACTAATCCTACATCCTCCAATACCTCTCTTGGCCTTGCAACTATGATAAACCGAAATGAGAATGGAAAAACAATTCCAGCGAAATATAATTTCACAAGAAACACAATAAAATACTTATATTCACGTGTTTTTACGTGAATGAAAGACCTTGAGAGTGATATTCTAAAGCTTTCTGTCGAAAGTCATTCGTATTAATAGAGGCTGCCTTCGTTCTGGCTTGGGAGAGGGTGGCAATGTTGTGTAAGAGATCCATGCACTGGCACATCTTTCCCCACTGCATCGAACTGGGAAATGAGCCATGCTTTCACCTTCGCGATTTGACTAGAATCGAAACCATCATCACCACTACTTTTTGATGATTCTGATGGAACTGTTGCAGGCATTGGAAGAGGAGGATTGGCTCCACCCACAATTTCACTCATTCTTTCTATCCTATTTTTGTTCTTTCTCACTTATCGGATTTCAAGTCAAAACCTCTGTCTTCATCAGTGGTCACTAGTATTAACACACGGAGAAAAAGGAAAATTGAACTTGGTTATGAATGTATCTTTCATTCCTGAAAATCAAAAGTAAGAATCAAAGAAAATCTGAAAGGTACTAATCAAAAAAGAAATAACATAGTGAAAATAAATATTATTTGAAAATGTAACTTCCTCCATGGATCTCAAATTGAAGTCAAAATAAAATAGATTGGATAAATACCAATCCAATAAATAAAGTCAAATTATAAGAAAAAAATATTGAAAAACTGAGAAATTGATATTAAAAGTGGCCGGAACAATTAATGTAAACAACTGAACTTATATTTTTTGAGATGGTTCCGAAATTACAAAGTCGAAATGCAGCATAATGA
Organism: Fraxinus albicans; assembly: GCA_903798335.1. NCBI lineage: Eukaryota > Viridiplantae > Streptophyta > Magnoliopsida > Lamiales > Oleaceae > Fraxinus > Fraxinus albicans. Next base: position 6,281 of record CAIGRM010139791.1, on the reverse strand, counting down.
TCCTATAAACTCTGTCGCCATGCTTGTGTGTATTTATTGGGGAGTGCCTAGGGGGCGGGGTAGTGGTAAACTGGTGGTTGTAGAGCATTATAAGGCGTCGGATGGCAGTGAGCGGTTAAATAGTGGATCACCAGCAACAGAGGCGGAGCATCTCTGGTTTACTTAACAAAAATATGTTTTGAAAGGTAAATTCCACTAACAATAAATATATTTATACATAGTGCTACTAATTATATTTCAATTTTGTTCGATACTATATTAATTTGGTTATAATCGAATAACTCCATTTAATTTTGACACCTTGGAAAAGATGGAAAGAACGGTTAGAGGAGCTCGCATATCAATCACTTCGATTCCTCTAATCAGTTAATTCGATTTGGAAGTTTATTTTCAAAATTGGCTTTACTTTGATTGTGTAGTAAAAAAATGATGACCGATATTTATTTCACCAAAATTACTTATTTCAAGTTAGAAATTAAGGTTATATGTAGAGGTGTCAATGGTCCGAGCTGAGCCGACTTGGCCCATTGACCCACGAGCTCGGCTAGTGCTCGTCATGAGCTGAGCTCGTGGCTCGTTTGTGACAAGCCGAGCTGGGGCTCGGCTCGTTACAAATACTCCAGCTCGGCTCGGCCCGGCCCACAAGCTCGTGGCTTGTGTGCGGCTCGTGGGCCGAGCCGAGCTTTAGCTCGTAGCTTGGGTAAATTTTTATTTTTTTATTAATAAGATATGCCTTTTAAAAAAAAAAAAATGAATTTTTGGACGAGTCCACGAGCCTCGGCTCGAGCCGCTCGTGAAAAAAACGAGCAGAGCCCGCCGCTCGGCTCGTGCTCGTCTTTTGACGAGCACGAGTGGCTCGTAGCTCGGAGACAACGAGCCGAGCCGGCTCGATTGCCACCACTAGTTATATGCGATGATCATCACTTATTGACCATTAAGTTATCAATATATGATTGATGAAGACAACATATTGAACATAATAGCATTTTATGGATAAACACGGAAAAGCAAAAGACATGAGTTGTATCCCATATGGATTAGAATTATACTTGGATGAACTCGATAAGTTCAATAATGAATCGAGCACAACATGTATCGCAATGATCCTATTTATTAACGTTATAAACATGAAGTTAGCATTTTGGTTAAGATTATCTTTATATTTTATTATTTTTTTGGAAAATTGAATATTGAGACATCATTGTAAACATGTCTCTCCTTCCCCTTCTCGAGTCTCCTCAAAATATGAGGTAAATACGAAAATTCCACAAGACAGAAATTTTACTGAATCCCTCTCCACAGCAGCTCAGTGAAAACAATGGCCAGCAAGTAAACACCTCTCATCGGCACAAGTCTTCTATTGCCTCGTTCATCAAATGGTTCAAACACTGACAGCAAATTTCACAACACCATCTGCCCTGATAAAACTAAATAATCCATCATGTTACGACAGTACTCGCGACATTCAACCAAGTACAAGAAAACAAAAGCATAATTCCCATTAGCTACATTACATAAGTCCCATCGAGTCGTTTCGTATCATAAAAACAAAAACCAGAAATTCTAATGAAACATACAATTGTCGATTAGCATTTCTTACATTTAAGAAGCATTGCCTTCACAGTTTAAATATGACAGTCTTTTGGAATATAAAGCCATGACATCTGACAATAGACGGCATTAATGCATCACCAAACACAGCGATAACTGGTATGCAACTGGGTAAGTTCACCACTGTACATGATCTTCACAACCTGCCCTTTCTCGAGGCCATAGTAACGAGCAATTGCATCCTTTTGCAGCATCCGCGGAAGCTGAAAAGTTTTAATCAGAAATCAGCTTGTTAAGATACTTTTGATAAGCAAACTCCATACACTATATATATATATTGTTAGCCACTTCCAAGTTCAATCATCCTTTCCCCATGAGTGTCGTTTATGAACAGCCATATTCAAACATATACCATTGGATGTTTCTGTAATCAATTTTAAAAACCAACAACGGATGTCCATCTTTTATGGTTGAGTCCATTCTCTAATTCTTTGTTTGTAGATAAGAAACCCAAAAGAAAACCTGAACCAAAATAAGTGAACCACCTGTCCCAACCCAGGAACCTTGACGTACACAAGGTCAAATACACAGGGCTTGATGCTAACAAGTTCATTCTCCTCCTAACCATAGTGCATACACACAATGATAAATCATTTGTAAGATTAATATTTCCAAATCTGTGAGTCATGTTCCCCCTCTCAGTCTTGCATCACGAGTCGTGTTCTTATGAGCGACGGAAAATGGGTCTTAAGCCATTTCATCAAATATAGGAAGCACCGACACGGAGTCCGAATTTTTCAAAAAGGAACCGATATGACACATCCATGACACACAGACTAAAATATTTTTTTAATTTTTTTATTGTGCAGTAAATTTGTTTTTGCTAATTCCAACATGTTGACAATTCATCTATGACCTGTCAACATTATATCTCCCGGTGTGTTGGCGACACGTATAATAGTACAAAGCTAAAAAAATAATTTCGACATGCCACCAGACATTTCTGACACATTTCAGCGATGTGTCGGTGTCCTACACATGTCGGACAATGACTCGCCTGCCCTTGGAGGGTGAGGGTGTCAGTGCATCCTAGACATCTAATATTTAGAGTAAAAAAATATCTTAAAGAAAAAACAGGTGTGTCATATGTTACGTTGTATGTCATATGTTGTGAGTCGTGATTTTATCTTGTCAAGATAAAGCTGAATATCAAGATCAGTAATCACTTCACAGCATCAAAGTATGTTACAGATTTCAACATAGCATTGAGAAGATTCAACTTCTATCGTATGGCCAACATAGAACTAGGATAAATGTAAGAAGCACAATACGGTGCACAAACACATGGATTCAACATAGATACCATGCACAGAACAAAATGCTGTGAAAATACACGTTATCGATGTGCATAAATATAAATATACGATCCTGTGGGATCAAGCATGCTAACATTCTGACTTTGAATACAAACCTGTGCTTCATCCAGGCAGTACTTCTTTAATAGACTTTGTTTCTCTTGTTCAGGAAGCACCTGATGCTTTGGTTTGCATTCATGCTTAGTAATATTGACAAGCAAGTCAGTGATCTGAAGGCATAGAAAATTCTAGGGAATGTGAGGTGGATCGCCACAAAAAATAAGAAAGGACAAGGACAAATCAAATCAAATTATTGAACAAAAATGATATAAGAAAAACGAATCGGTAAGTAATTCGCTGTTTTTGAGATTGCAATGATGGTGAAATTCAAGACAAAATGGTTTAAACTTGAAAAACATTGTTCATTTTAAATAAGGGGAAAAAGATGAAAATATACATCTTGAAAAACATAGAGATGACTACTTCACAGCATGTATAAGGCGAGCTATGCATCATAAAACTGTTTCTATTGAACTAATTATGCACTTCCCTAGTTTATGCACAACATCAAAGCTGACTGAGCAACAGTTGACAATATCCTGATTTTATCTGTCATTGCAAGTCCACTCAACTCGGGGACATATAGTATGTGCTGAGGACCATGACTCAGGGACTATGGTATGCCATGTGCTAGTAGCCTAAAACCCAGCTGAAAATGTTAGATTATCTTTAACTTTACTTTTTCATCCTGCTGTTCTGGTCTAATTTATTATGCATAGTACGGTCATCAAAAAGGAATTACGAGACACTCCTATGTTTCGAAACAAGACAAATTAGAGATTTGCACACCCGATAATTAGTAAACCATAGTCAAAAACTAAAGCAATCCTAGTAAAAATGTTAGTAATTTTGAGTATATATATCGGGTCAAAGTAATCTCAGAAAATGACATAAAATGTACATAGTACCATTAAAAACAATACTTCCACTTTTACTTTCGATTTCCTAATTTGGCGATAAAATTACACTTCTTATACCAGTAGGAGATTAGAAGCTAAAACAGTAACTTAGATCCTGATACACTATGTCAGAACCAATTTAAAGCACCGTTTAGTAACCATTATTCTAGAAAAAAATGTAAGGAAAAGTTATTGATGTGATGGAAATTATTATTTTATTGATGAATGTGTGGTTGAAAATTAGTAGAAGAATGAGAATGAAAAAAAGAATGGATACCAAACAGAGGCTAAGAAAGAAAGTATAACTGCAAACCATAGGATTACTTGCCTGGAAAATTTCGACTTTGAATGAAAATAGACCCACTGCTTTTAATGCCTGGTTAGTTATTTTATTTTGCACTACCAGTATCAGCCGACTTAAGGTGTCTCTGTTAACTATCTGAGTAGCAATCGCGCGGATGACATTTACTTTAACTATTTGCGGTCCACAGAAGATAACTAAAACCTGCAACCAAGATATTGAATTTCTGAATTAATTCAAATGCAGCTGATAATATATAATGTCAGATTTCAAGGAACAAGGGTATAACAACCAATAGAATCAGGAATCTACTATATCTCCAAGGTTCACTGGAAACTACATAATGCATAAGACAATATATTTTTCTCACACATTTGTGTTTGAAAATTTTATATCTACGCAAGGACATCCATAAGATGAACATAGCAATAGTAAAGATATTAAGGAATTTATAAAAGGAGGAATGAGAATATATGCCACCAACTAGGGGCGAAAATAAGTAAGGATAAATTGAGAGAAGGGTGTGGGACATATGTAGATCTAAAGGAGTTCCCATTTAGAAGAGCAATGTGATCTTAATAGAGGGTTCTATAAACATGAAAAAAGGCTTAAATTTACACCATCTGCCGTGGTTGTAAAAGATTAGATTTTTTTAGACTTATAGAAGATATAGATCAAATGGTAGGCCAAAAAATCATTTATTATTGTGGTAAATTTATGGTATGCCCTAGCTCACGTCAACTAGATTACTTTGGGCTGGAAGAGCTCGTCGAGTTGACAGGAAGGTGAGGAAAAGAAAGCAAAGAGAACGAGAGTAGAAGAACAAGAATTTCTGCACGCCTTAACTCATGTCAACATGACCGTGTCAAGCTTATTCAAACAAAACATTTACAGTTAATATAGCAAAACTTTGCATGGGCATTTTACCAATCTAAGAACCAAAAAGCGTCAAAAATTTGTTCAAAGACCAACAATGTGATTATGTACACTTCTTTCTCACTGTAGATAGAGTGGAAACACTGAGGACAGACCATCTTGCAAAAAAACTAGGAAAATTGCCAGAAATCAGGAAAACACAAATGAGCATAAGCTTAAAATAAAACTAAGATGGAGGAGATATTTCATTCGTTAAGGAGCCCTTTTACAGCAAAAAAATTAATAAATAAATAAAACAAAAGGAGGCACACCCTACTCAAAGAAAACACCATACCAAAAAAGTTAAATTTATGAAAAATTGCACCAAGATATTAGTTCAAGTAAACAAATACCCAAAATGCGCCCAACCCTACTTATTGCATGCAAATTTATCGATTTCAATCGTCCTATTTAGTGTGTCCATCGCATAATCACACAATACAATATTAATTGTGTGGTAGATACAATCTAGACAAAATATCACGCCAGCCCAGTGCCAAAATCTAAAAAAAAATAATAAAAATGAACGAATTAAGGAGAAAAACAGACCTTATCAGAAGGATGGTCATCCTTGTGAAAATTTCAAAGTTACAGTTAAAATAAAAAAAGTAACTTTTACAAAAAATCACTCCATCCGAGTACAGGAATCTTGCCACCAAAACAAAAAAGGCAAAAATAAAGGAGAAACCCAAAGACCTTAATAGAAGGGTCATCCCTGTGAAGCGAGGTGATTCTCAAATCATCAATATCCGGCTTCTGCCCATGCTTGTTACGAAATTCTTGAAGAGAAACTTCAATTTCAGCATTCGGAACAGCAAATCCACGGTCCCTCAGCATCTCCAACGCGGTTCTCCGAGCCAAATAGTATCGATGGCTTTCGATGCTACCATCATCAACGAAACCGCTCAGGCAGTTGCCCAAGCTTTCTCCGTCGACATCGGTGTCCACCCCATCTTCTTTCGTCATTTTTCCCCTTCTGGTGAACTAGGTGTGGGTTCCTGAGTCAGAGAGGTTTGGAGATTGGAAAACAATGGGGTTTTTCAATTTGTTTATTCAATCATGCTACACTATCATCTTGGTTGACAGCCTTACATTCTCTAATAAAATGACATAAATATCCTTTTTCTTATTCTTTAGTCAAATCAAGGTTCTCTATTCCTATAGATATAGGGTAACTTTGATATATTTCTCCTAATAAAT
>CAIGRM010139781.1:0-11850 GCA_903798335.1 Fraxinus albicans | reverse complement strand
AAAAAACAGTGAAAATGATGTTCAGCGCACCAAAATTCCAAAGGTAAGGGCATAAATGCCAAGAAATGAAAGGTAGAGACGGTTTCCGAAATTCATCCCAAAGGTAGGGACGTTTTGTGCTAATTAGCCTAATTTAATTTAGTTTTTTTTATGCTATCGGATTTTGGATCACTCGAACTCAATGACTTTGAACAAGCAATTTTTGATCTGACTAATCAAACGAGCCGTCAATTGCAATATTGATTTTCTTTACAAAAATAATAGTAAATTAATTATTATTATGATCGAATAACTGTTTGCATGTTAATCCTTTATGATGGAACCCATAAAACTCAATATGACTTTGAACGAGCAATTTCATCTGACGACAAGTCAATTTAAATATTGAAACGAGCAAACAAATACTACCACTTCATTTATCAAGAAACAAATTAAATGCAATCCTTTTTTAATTCTAACTATTACAGTTGTAAGTATTCGATGAATAGTTATTATTATATAATGTAGGAACGTGACTAGCAAATTGTTACTTTTAAAATTTCAACCTTAGCTTAATATACATATCATCAACTTGTTTGCCAGATCTCTTTTTGATGCACTCACCCTTCATTTTTCCTTCCTTGTCCATTCTTTCTTTAGCTTCATGAGGCTCAAATCCATGGAGTTTTCCTTTCGAAATAATAAACAAAGTATTGTGAACACAAAGAATATTTCTATACTATTAGTAGCCATAACATTAATTCTCCTCACTGCTGTTCATCTAAATTATCCATTTCTGAAGTACTCTTCCAAGAATCCGGCAGAACTTGATGAATCCTTGAAGATTAAGGATCAAGATTATGAAAAGTGTGACATTTCTACGGGTGAATGGGTTCCGAATCCCCAGGCGCCTTACTACACGAATATGACTTGTTCGGAAATCCATGAGCACCAGAACTGCATGAAATATGGAAGGCCAGATAGAGAGTTTATGAGATGGAAGTGGAAACCAGATGGCTGTGATTTGCCTGTTTTCAATCCTTATCAATTTCTGGATATTGTGAGGGGCAAATCCATGGCTTTTATTGGAGACTCTGTGGGAAGGAACCAATTGCAGTCCTTGATATGCCTCTTATCCAGGGTAATTATATATTATATATTTTATTTTTCATTGTCACAAGTAATTAAATACCCGGGTATGTTGTAAAGCATGATTCGTTAAAGACCAATTAGGGATTACACTTTTTTCTTCCTTTTTGTTTTTGGGTGTGGGTTGCCTGGTTGGAGGTAGGGTTGTTAAATGGGACTACTTGAGCATCAGGCTCCGCTCGTTTTGGCCCTGGAGGGGTGAGCTCAGATGGCTCGCCAATTTATTTATTTATTTATGTTACCTAAATTGCATATTTCACCCATATGGCAAGACGACTTGCACACAAGCCGAGAAGCTCACGAGCCAACTTGTGCAAGCCATTCGATGAGCTCAAGTGTTAACTCATGTGAGCCGACGAACGGATTGTACAAAAATTTCGGTGTTTGGCTCACTTACGTTAACACGTCTGGTCGGGGACACTATAGATTGAAGTGATTAGCTAAAATCAAGTATACAGGTTAGTTTACCTAAGAATTAATGCTAGAATTTGAAAAGTGAATAAAAATCTTCCCAAATTTATGTGTATTTTGACATGTCTACATTGGGACGAGCGTTTTATTAATAGTATGCGAAAAATATACCGTTGTTCACGAAAATATAAGGCTAAAAACACAAAGCAAAAATGCTCAAATATATTCATATTTTAGAATACACTTACATTTAGTTCGAGATATTAGCAGATCGGATTCGATGATTTTAATAGCAAATGAAGTCATTTAGGAATTAGTTATGTTTCAACTGTAAGTTGGCTTGATGGTGACATTAATGTAGCAAATTAAATTATTAATTAACATATGCATTTTCACTTGATTTTAAATAATTGTTTTTCGAAAAACAAAAAAACATTATGAAATATTTGATTGGTCTGAATAATTATTTTTCCCCAGGTTATAGGGGATATTTAAATATAATTACTAGAAGAAGGTGACAAAGTAGAGGGAATCTAAACCTGGGAACTTAAGTTCCTGTACAATTACTCGATCTAGAAATTTTAAATTGAGTTGGTCACCAACCCTTTACCCAACACACGACTAAGCTTCCTTTAATGTTTTCTAGGATTAGGTATTATTCATTTCATGCTCTTCGTTCAAATCAAACACTACTTTGTCTATGTGTATGTATGTCCTACATAAATGGTATAATTCTTACAATTTTTTTCCCAAAATATCAATATTCTGTAATTTACTAGGAAAATTCAAACAATAATGTGCTGAATTTGCTGGAAAATGTTCCTGAAAATCAGATGAATCATGGGGACCCTTTAGTTAATTTGTCATCTTTAGTTGTGTCTACTACTTTACTTTGTAGAGCACATGAACATGTAAAATAGAAATTGTTTAATTTTTACTTTCTTGTGCATCTAAGTGTTCAAATTATTCATAACTGTTATGTATTCTTAACTCGTTTAGTATGTTCAAGAATTTTAAGTCATTTTTCCTACTCCTACATTTTCATTAATTTCAGGTTGAAAATCCAATCAACGTTTCACATACTCAGGACGAACATTTCAGAAGTTGGAACTACGTGAGTTACAACTTCACCCTTGCCAGCTATTGGACACCCTTTTTGGTGAAATCCAAAGAGGCAGACCCTGATGGTCCCACTCATACGGGCCTATTCAATCTCTACCTTGACGAGGTTGACGAGTCCTGGACTAACCATATCGATGAACTCGACTATATTGTCCTCAATGCGGGTACCTGGTTTTACCGGCCATCCATGTATTATGAAAAAAGGCGCCTCGTGGGCTGTCGCTTCTGCCAATTTCCAAATATCACCGACTTTCCTATGACTTATGGTTCCCGGAAGGCATTTAAAACAGCTTTTAAAGCTATAAATAGTTTAGAAAACTTCGAAGGGGTAGTATTTTTAAGGACTTATACACCATCCCACTTTGAGAATGGGTTGTGGAACCAAGGTGGGAATTGTGTAAGACAGAGGCCATTTAGAAGCAATGAGACTATTTTGGAAGGTGCAAATTTGGATCTTTATATGACTCAAATTGAGGAATTTAAGGTTGCAGAAAGAGAAGGGAAGAAGAATGGGTCCAGATTCAGATTAATTGATGTAACACAGGCTATGTTGTTGAGGCCAGATGGGCACCCCAGTAGATATGGGCATTGGCCAAATGAGGATGTAGTTATGTATAATGATTGTGTGCATTGGTGTTTGCCTGGACCTGTTGATTCTTGGAATGATTTCTTGCTTCATTTGTTGAAGATGGAGCGCAGGAGATCCCACATGGAAAGAACATCTCTACCTTAACCAAAAAAGTGGGAGAATATTTTTCTATTTTTTTCAATATTTTTAAGTATATTCTTCTAATGAATATTGGTTATATTTGCAATGTATTTAACAGAGCAAAGGTTTTAAAAATTGAATGAATGTTATCGTCTCTCAATTGGCAATCAAGCATTCTCTCTAAACAATTTTCCTACAGTCTCTTTTGTTTTCTTTAGTAACTTTAAGGTCATGGGTTCTAGGAACTCGAATAGGCCCAATCCTATGACAAATAGCAATTATAATAGTGATGGCAAAAAAACTAGCCTCGCCCTGTCTTGCCCTACCCCGGTGCCGCCCCGCCCCGACGGGTTGGTGGGGCGGGGCGGGGCGGGGCGCCCCGAACCCTCCCCGTGAAAAATGGGAATCCTTCCATACAGGATTGCTCTTCACACAGGATTCCTTCCATATAATTAAGGAAGCCACTGAAAAGTGATCAAAACCTTAAATAAAACGATCATACATAAGCGAAAACACTTTCGGGTCATCTTTTTATTGTCTCATTGTTTTGAAGTTTTTACTATGGCTTAGGCTTCAATCTTCCTGTGTCATCAAAGCCCGAAAACTATAAACCAGTTCATGGTTTACTGGTCACAAGGAGATGCTACATACATATCCTTTTTAGAAAGAATAATGATTCATTATTAGTTGTGATCATCACCAGTTTAGGTGATAGTGAGCCTCGTGATTTATTTTTCAATGAAATTGTGATGATAATTACTATAAATAATATAACTCATGTTAGAAATTCTTTTTGAACTTATATTAGTTTAACTCGTTACACCATGAGTGTCCACGACTATGTGAATTCGGTGTAAAAATAGAATAAAATAAATGCAAGTACAAGACATAAGGAGTTGACTAATATTTTCCACTATTTCAACAAAAGAAAAAAGGGAAAAAAATGTACTCTCTGTATTTTATGCCTAGATGATCTCTCTATTTTTTCTCGTTTTACTATCTACAAAATACTAAGCCTAACTCTTTACACTATCCTTTTTTTCACACTTAATGTTTCGTTTGCGCGAATGCTACGTAAACTCTCATTTTTTTTTGACAATTCGTATTAAGCTAAATTTTACATTTAAATTAAGTCTTCAACCATCTTTGCATTATATTTAACATCCATGTACAACAACACTTTAGATTTTAGTAATTAGAATTTATTAGTAGGGACATGAATTTTAACAATTATATATGTACTATTATAGGATATATACCTGTTTGTGTACCATTATTTCAATTTTTTTTCTTAAACTCATTATAAGTGCCGTGCAGGAACATGACTAAGAAAAAGGCTTCGTTTCAATTATTTTCAACCGAAACCATTGACTCGTATGTATGGCCAAATCATCATTTGAAACTTTAGATGTGCAGCAGCCTAAGAAAAGTTCTGTTTATGTAGCTTCGTGAAGCTCCAAGCTATGGCGTTTCTTTTTGGAAATAGTAAGCATAGTACTATACATTTACGCACAAAAAATATCTTTATATTAATAACAACCTTAGCATTTATCCTCCTCACAGTTGTCCGTTTAGATTGCCCTTTTCTTTCTTACAAGAATCCTGCTGAAATTTCCCCTACATACCATGGAAAGAATGAATCAATAAATTTCGAGGATCGAGATGAAAAGTGCGACATTTTTACGGGAGAATGGATTCCGAATCTCGAGGCACCATACTACACGAATACGACGTGCAGGGCAATACATGAGCACCAGAACTGCATGAAATATGGAAGGCCGGATGAAGAGTTCATGAAATGGAAATGGAAGCCTGATGGTTGTGATTTGCCTGTTTTCGATCCGTATGAGTTTCTTGAAATTGTTAGGGGCAAGTCCATGGCCTTTGTTGGAGATTCTTTGGCAAGGAACCACATGCAATCCTTGATCTGCCTCTTATCCAGGGTAAATTACATTTAACTATGTATTTATTTATTTTTTTCATTTTTACGAATAAATAAATACGTCTCATATAGGCTATAACATGTTGAAGATCATTCGATGACTAATGGTGGGTACGAATAGAACTGGATAACGAATGAATATTTCACATAAATATCTTATTTGATTTCAGGTGGAGCATCCCATCGAAGCACATTTCAATGGTTCGAAGTATGTGAGTTACAATTTCACAATTGCCCGGTTTTGGTCACCCTTTCTCGTGAAGTTCAAAGAGGAAAACTCCGATCTTTTCAATCTCTACCTCGATGAATTTGATGAATCCTGGACAAACTATATAGATAAATTTGACTACATTGTGCTCAGCGCCGGGCATTGGTTTCGCCGGCCAGCCATGTATTACGAGAATCACCAGCTCGTGGGGTGCAACTATTGCAAAATTCCAAATGTCACCAACTTTTGGATAACTTATGGCTACGAGAGGGCGTTCAGAACAGCTTTTAAAGCTATAAATACTTTAGAAAACTACAAAGGGATAACATTTTTAAGAACTTTTTCACCATCCCACTTTGAAAATGGGGAGTGGAATACTGGTGGGAATTGTATAAGACAAAGACCATTTAAAAGAAATGAGAGTGTTTTGGAAGGTATGAATATGGATCTTTACATGACTCAACTGAAGGAATTTAGAGTTGCAAAAGTCGAAGGGAAGAAGAAGGGATCGAGATTTAGATTGATTGATCCAACACGAGCTATGCTATTAAGGCCAGATGGGCACCCCAGTAAATATTGGCATTGGTTACCTGAGAATGTGAATCCAAACAATGATTGTGTACATTGGTGCTTGCCTGGACCTATTGATTCTTGGAGCGATTTCTTGTTTCATCTGTTGAAGATGGAAGGTAGGAGGGTAAAAGTTTCTCTTGCTTGACCAAAGTGATATTGAGATTGATTATAATTTTTCATGTATTTATTAGTTTTAAACAAAAATTATTTTATTATATATCTCTAAGAGTATATATATAGTAGTGTGATGAGCAACGAATTCTGCAGCTGCTGGTAGGGCTGGCCCTTGGAGGTGAAATATTGTCGGTTTTGAGTCCAATTTTAGATGGTGAAATAAAAACGTGCTCTACAATTTCGTCCAACACTTTTCTCAATTATAAGTTGAAATCAAACTTGTTGGTTCCTTAGCACTTTAGATTGCAGGAAAGCGAAAAAAGGATAGTGCATTTAGATACTAATCGGAAAAGTAACACCACCTTTTTGACGATTGAAGAAAACTCGACAAAATGGTGACAAAAGATTTGTGTATGTTGTGTATGTGACAAAGTAGAGGGAATCTAAACTTGGGAACGTAAGTTCCTGTACAATTACTAGGTCTAGAAATTTGAAACAGATAATTGTTTACATAGAGTTGGTCACCAACCCTTTACCCAACACACGACTAAGTTTCCTTTAATGTTTTCTAGGATTAGGTATTATTCATTTCATGCTCTTCGTTCAAATCAAACACTACTTTGTCCATGTGTATGTATGTCCTACATAAATGGTATAATTCTTACAATTTTTTTTCCCCCAAAATATCAATATTCTGTAATTTACAAGGAAAATCCAAACAATGAATTTGCTGGAAATGTTCCTAAAAATCAGATGAATCATGGGGACCGTTTAGTTAATTTGTCATCTTGAGTTGTGTCTACTATACTTTGTAGATCATATGAACATGTAAAATAGAAATTGTTTAATTTTTAATTTCTTGTGCATCTAAGTGTTCAAATTATTCATAACTGTTATGCATTCTTAACTCGTTCAGTATGGTCAAGAATTTTACGTCATTTTTTCTACTTCTACATTTTCATTAATTTCAAGTTGAAAATTCAATCAACGTTTCATATACTCAGAACGAACATTCCAGAAGTTGGAACTATTGAGTTACAACTTCACCATTGCCAACTATTGGATCCCCACTTTGGTGAAAATCGAAGAGGCAGACCCTGATGGTCCAACTCATACGGGTCTATTCAATCTCTACCTTGACGAGGTTGACGAGTCCTAGACTAACCATATAGATGAACTCAACTATATTGTCCTCAATGCGGGTACCTGGTTTTACCGGCCACCCATGAATTACGAAAAAAAGGCGACTCGTGGGCTGTCGCTACTGCCAATTTTCAAATATCACCGACTTTCGTACGACTTGTGGTTCTGGAAGGCATTTAAAACAGCTTTTAAAGCTATAAACAGTTCAGAAAACTTCGAAGGGGTAGCATTTTTAAGGACTTATACACCATCCCACTTTGAGAATGGGTTGTGGAACCAAGGTGAGAATTGTGTAAAACAGAGGCCATTTAGAAGCAATGAGACTATTTTGGAATGTGCAAATTTGGATCTTTATATGACTCCAATTGAGGGATTTAAGGTTGCAGAAAGAGAAGGGAAGAAGAAGGGGTCCAGATTCAGATTAATTGATGTAACACAGGCTATATTGTTGAGGCCAGATGGGTGCCCCAGTAGATATGGGCATTGGCCAAATGAGAATGTGGTCATGTATAATGATTGTGTGCATTGGTGTTTGCCTGGACCTGTTGATTCTTGGAATGATTTCTTGCTCATTTGTTGAAGATGGAGCGCACGAGATCCCACATGGAAAGAGCTTCTTTACCTTGACCAAAAAGTGATAGAATATTGAAAACGCCCACAGCACACGATATTAAAATAAGATTTCACCAAATATCAATCCATCAGAAAATAAACTTGCAGAATATTAAAGATTGAATACAAAGAATTATTTCAGCCTAAGCCCCGATGATTCGGCGACCGCATCTAACGCTTACATCCCCCGTTGAATATCCAAATAATGGATATCTGCTCGGATGCACTATTTAGCCCAAAAATGGCTATATGTTACAAAATGTTCTATCAATACTAGATAAAAAGTACATAACACTTATTTCTTTAACAACAAACTACAGATCTATAAGGAATCACTCAAGATACTCCACAATCACCTACTGAAATCGCGACTACAAGAAAACCCTTATTCTCACAACAATCACTCAGAAATACGGATTACAGAGGCAGACAAATATATTGATCTCAGTTTACAAGTTCATCAAGAGAGATGAAGAATACAAAGATCAAATCATAATCTACAAGAATAAGGTGTCTCTCATTTGAACCCAGAAGGTTGGATGAATTTCGAAAAGCAGAGGAATGAAAAATATATCTCACAATAATAAAGCAAGAATCCAAGAGCCAGAATTTGAACATGTGCCATCATCTCGTAAAAACGTTTCCACTAATAAAAACATATCAGCAAAACACGAATTTAAGCCAAATATTCTGGGAGCACATCATTGATCAGGATTCGAGCCTCAACAATCTCCACCTTGCTACCAACAACGATACTCCCACCGTCCCATTGAAATATGCTTGCTTCCTTTTTCATTTGTTTCAAATTATATATCACTTTCTTTGTTGAGAGTTTGATTTCTTAATTTTCTAATATGTTCATATGTAATGTGTATCGATAAATATGAACTTCTCCTATTTAAAATATTATTCAACTATATATATCCGATAAAATGTAAGTAAAATTTATTGTTCCAATTATAATAATTATATATATATTTTAATTTGTGTAAAAATGAAAGCAAATTTGACTAAATGAGTACTTTTAGTCAAATTAGTTAATCTTGAACAATAGTACAACAATACTTACATTAGGAACATAGAAACGATCACCTTCTTATTATTCATCTTCTTTCAATCCATCTTCTCTTTACTCGTCCTTATCCTTTGGCTTATTGGCACAATACTCCCTTAGTATTGACCTATTGACAAATACTCCTCTACCTTTACAAATTGGCTGAAAGTCTCTCTACATGACATTTGAGGTGCAAAAATCCCCCCATTTTCTTCCATTTTCTCTATAAAGTCTAGTGAAATGACGAATATATCCTCCTATTTAAATAGAACTAAGAAAAAAAGAAAAAAAAATTAAAGAACCAATTTCAACTTTAGTCCATATTTAAAAAATAAAAAATAAAAAGACAAACGAGTCCCAAATAAATAATTAAAAAAATCCCACTCTCTCCTCCATCTTCCTCCACAACCATCAAAGTTGTTTGCAGTGTGACCCATTATCAAGAATTGTGAGATTTAATGTATTATTTTGCATATGAATTCGGAATAGGAATACAATTGGATCGTACTTAAAATATGTTTAATTTACTTCAAGAGAGAGAGTTAAATAAAATTGAATTATTGGTTGTCAAGAATACACAAATCATACTAGAATACATAGGTCAAGAATTGGAAATAGGATGATAATAGGTAAATTTGAAATTCCAACGCATTCATCTTATATTTAATTCAAAACCATTTTAGATAATTAGTAGATAATTTAGACACAAACAAAATAAATGTATTTTTTGTTACGTAAAACTCAAGTTGATACAATTCAATTTAAAGTTTATTTCTCGTAGAACAATGCTTTTACTTATTAAATTATTTGTCAATGCTCCAGTAAGGTTATGAGATTTAACTGAACATGCACAAATCACAAAATAGTCTTCAGCATTTCCCTTCAACAATATATCACTGCTGCATCTTATTGACCACATGTTTATTTAATAATAATAATTGTTGACCCAAAAAATGTATTGTTGATGTGGTCAACAGATTTCAAGGTATCTCACATTCACGCAAGCTTTATTCTTGCACACTAGGACAAATCGTTAGTCGCACGTGGCTTTTTTTTCGGAAGGGGGTAGAGTTAGCCGTGCGCACTCCGATGATCAAGTCAGTTGGAGTGATAATAATAGGAATGTGGAAGAGCTTTAAATGTGAGCATCCTAATATAAAAATGGGGTCGGCTTTGGGGTGAAATAAGTAAAAGATGGGATTGCAAGATTATAACTTTTAGAATCTAAATTTACATTACCTTTGAACGTCACTGAGTATGAGCTTTTATATTTGGGTAGGATGAATGAAGATCGTTGGATGACAATGCATGTAGCCTCATTCAAATCATTGACCTCTCTAGTCATAGACGTCAATCAATCACAACCTTAAATGCTAATACCATTTGTGTATCTTTAAAGCTTAGTTTGCGGCTTGGACTTGACCAAATAAGTTTGCGACGGCGACAGTGGCAATGAGTTGTCTTGTCAATCGTGTGGTACAAGATCTGTTCAAGATCTTATCACTGCCTCGTCCAGGATCGGCTCTTGCAATATGGTCTGCGTGTAATGGGGTCGGTTTAGTTTTTCTATACGGGAGAAAGCGGGTCGTCTGAGTGTAGTGGATCCCCCATCAGATTCGAACCGTACGCCGCGTAGGTTAATCGAGGCCACTTGTGAGTCCTAGTTTTGCAAAGCGTAACAATAATCCTTGAAATTCCAGTATGAGTATTCATATAATGCATGAACTTTCAAGTTGAAAAAGAAAAAGATGTGGTTGTAACAACAACAACAACAACAATAATAAATCCAGTAGAAAGTAATAATAAAAAGATTAAGCTCCTGCTGGCTGCTGTCGTGTATTTACAAGTCAATCTTGGCATCAAAATAAATTTATCTTTGCACATGGTAGCTAGGCAAATCTTGTCAACTCTAAATAAATTCAACCTTTTTTTATATCGAAATTTGAACAAGCGAACTCATGTGCTTTTCGGACGGACTGCACAGTCTGCACGCAAAGACAATAAGCTAATTTGCTGCTTATTTTTTGCATGATTAATTTGGATAATTATGTTCAGTGCTGATTTTCTTCTCTTTTCTTCTTTAAATAATATAAAAAACCTTCCGTTTTGGAAATTATGATTTCAAAGTAAAACAAATTCTCCGATTATTTAATAAAGCAGTCACCAACTCGTACATTATATTGTATTTAAAAACAAATAATATACAAAATTAGTTGAATGTTTAATTCTAATTGATTTTATCTAAAGATAGATTGTAAATTTGTAATTCTTTGTCGTAATGGAAGATTATTAAAAATTGAACTCGTGGAGGCATGCAAAAGATTTAAGCCAAGACCTGTCTACACTGGCATTTTATCTATTGAATAGTATTTACATATGCTTGTACTTAGAAGAATCGAGTTGACACTACAAGGTTTTACAGATGCATGTATATATTTTGCTGGCGAAGTTGACTGTAGGAGGAACACTACAGGTTAAATTTTCATTGTTGGTATTAATACAGTTAGTCCAATATTCACAAATACGAAAATCCAGTAGACATGTTGACCAAGAAAGTAATATAGAGAAATTCGAGACATGTTCAGCATAGATAGGTGTTCTAGAGTGGAGACGAAGAAGACGATCCACAGGTAAACTTAAAATCAAACTTGTTGGTTACTTGGTATTTTGCATTGCAGGAAAGCAAAGATGAAGGATAATGCATTTAGTTACTACACGGGAAAGTAACAAAACCTTTTGACAATTGGAGAAAACTGTTGTAACCTTATTGAAACTTAAACTTTATAAACTTGTCAAGATTTTCATGTCTAACCATCAAGAAACTGAATTAACGC
>CAIGRM010139776.1:0-14430 GCA_903798335.1 Fraxinus albicans | reverse complement strand
ATAAATATTTTTAATTAAAAAAAAAGACTTCTATTTTGTAATAAGGATACAGATATATTGAGATCGTTTTAGGGGTATTTTTGAATTGTCACAAAAGAATTATATTGATAAAATTCTTAAAGGATTTGGGATGCAGAAATGTTAATCAGGTGATACCCCTATTACTAAAGTAGACAGCTTTAGTCTTAAATGATTACCCTACGGATAAACTTAAAGAAAATGAAATACATAACNTTTTGAATTGTCACAAAAGAATTATATTGATAAAATTCTTAAAGGATTTGGGATGCAGAAATGTTAATCAGGTGATACCCCTATTACTAAAGTAGACAGCTTTAGTCTTAAATGATTACCCTACGGATAAACTTAAAGAAAATGAAATACATAACATTTTCTGTGCTTCAGCAGTTGGGAGATTAATATATGCTTAAGTTTGCATAGATTTGGATATAACATTCATTGTTGGAATTTTGGACATATATTTAAGTAACTTTGGGATGGATATTTGGAAAGCAGTCAAACATGTCATTTATAGAGAACTAATGATTACATGATCACATACAGAAAATCAAACCAATTGGAAATCATTGAATATTCAAATTCTAATAATGGAATATGACTAGGAAATTTTGTCACTAAGCTCCGCATTTTGGATTGAATTGAAAGACCACTCAAATTATTATGTCACAATAGCAGTTTTGTATTCCAACAAGAGCTCGATGATGTCAAAGTTTACAAACATCAAGTTTCTAGTTGTTAAAGAAAAATTCAAAGTGATCAAGTTCTCATAAAACATATTAGGACAAACTCCATGATTGAGGATTTGCTTACTAAAGAACAACCACCCAATGTCTTTCATGAGCGTACTGCTCATATGAGTATTGCATCTCTTGATGATATGACAGTTTAGTGAGAGTTCGTATTTAGCTGTTATCTTATTCAGACACATTTTATGCTTATAGATATTTAGGTTATTCTATAGAAATAAAGTATTCAATTCAATTTCACTTTCATTAAAATTTTAGTTTGATCTTATTAAAGAATAATGTAAGACCAGTTGGAAATAAGTATATTTGGATCACATTACATGTAATTTCCATACTAAACATTCACACTTGATCTATGTAATTTGATTATGTTGATATACATGGCCATTGATGGGTTTAGTTTTGATATTTGAAGACCGCTTTGATCCTATATTGACATAATTAATGGACGTGATTGTCTGGAAATGCTTTGGTTATAATAACAAAAGTTTTGAACTCATGAGGTTACATACATTTATAAGGTAATATATGTGGCCTAAGTAGGAGATTGTTTGGAAAATATTAATTTGTCATGTGGGTCTGCATATATAATTAATTGTGCATAAATGATAACTTAAAGCTAAGCTCGTTTAAAGTGATTTAATAAAGAATTTATATTATTGAGTTTTTCAGCATCTAAATAAAGTGAGCTAAATATGTATAGAGACCATATCCATTAGGGTTGTATTTGACGATGAGTCGAATACATATGGAAACTGTAAATAGATTTATGGTCCCTAATTCGTATGTGATTCTCATTATTTGTGTCATCCCATCAATACAAGAATACAAAAGAAAACATATTAAAGAGGAAGATTCAAAACCCACAATCAAGAATAAGAAATCAACAATTAAGAAGAAGGAATTGAGACAATCAAGATTATGGAGCAATAAGCCAAAGTCAAGGACAAGAATTCAAGAACCAAAAGAGGCAATATTCAATATTAAATATTAAGAAGTCAATTATTAAAATATTGTAGTTGATCTTCAAGATTTAAGATCTAGTACTAAAGAATCATTCTCAATAAACTAAGGTATGTTCTGCATTTAATAATTTTCTTGGTGACTTGATTAGAGACTCTTGACAATAAAGTAATTGATTTTCAAGTTCTTGATATTTAAAGTTTTAAAAATTCTAACATTGAGTAGCAATAATAATAATAATATAATACGAATGTCATGGAGTCTTTTTCGTTGCGGAGATAATTTGAATAGCCATTGACAATTCAATCTGAATCCAAAGCTTTTATCAATTTCTTGGAGACCACAATACTGATGAACGCTACATATACGAAAAGAGTAATCTAATTTTTAATTCACTAAAAAAAATAAATCATTTTTAACAGTTTATATGTAAATTTTGGTCATAAAAAGTAAATGTTTGGCTGTTTCATTAAGAAGGATTGTTTGGAAACTTTTCAAGAAATAAGTTTTCATCGTTGAAGCTATAATTATTTTGTAGTTATTTTTTTATAAGAATATTCTCTAAATATTAATACAAAGTATACGGAAGTACAAATGTAAATCACCTTTTTACTCGTAAATGTATCATTTCATCAAATTAAATTAATCACATTCATCAAAGGTTTCAATTTTTAATTATAAAAGATCATAAAATGATTTTTGTATCCGTGCATTTTTTTTCTGCAGATGATATTTGTTCACCCACCAAAAGTTAAAAGAACCACGATGAATTTGACCGAGCCTCAAAACCTGCAGCGGCATCCGCTAAGCCAGGACTACCATGATGAATATCGATGGGTTTTTTCGAATATCGGGCTGCATGCTTAAATTTAATAGAAGCTGTTACTCTTCACTTTCATTCATATGAACTTTATTTAATGTAGGGGGATCCACAGGATAGTCATAGTATAGCATTTTCAATGCAATAAATTAGTTAATTAGTGTGTATTTATTTTTGATAAAGAGGTATTTTCATGGGTTTATCGTGGTCTCACGTTCATACTGCTGTATTGAATGGTCCTAGTTTGCAAGGACGAAGCCAGACAAAGACGTTAAGGTGGGCTAAAATTTAATTATTTTTTTCAATAAACTCATGCATAAGAGATGTCAACACTAAGATATCATACTAAATTTTGTAGCCTTCCTTGTAAAATGGAAAATTGACAATCTCCCTAGAAAATTTAGATTGATGGAAGCATGATAGACATGAGTAAATGACATATATCTATCAATAAAAAAATTAAGTACCTAATGAGTTCAAGTTCCAAAGAACTTTGACAATCACAATTGATAACACACAATAATAATGCAAGATTGTACATTCTCAATAATAGTGTCGATTTATCTTTGATAAAGAGGTATTTTTCAAGGGTTTACCTTGGCGTCGTGTATACTATTGTATTGAATGGTCTCGGTCAGCAGGGGCGAAGTCAGATAAAGACTTTAAGGTGGGCTAAAATTTAAATTTTTTTCAATGAACTCCATAAGAGATGTCAACACTAAAATATCCTACTAGATTTTGTAGCCTTGTAAAATGGAAAATTGACGGTCACCCTAGAAAATTTAGATTGATGGAAGCATGATAGACATGAGTAAGTGATATATGTCTATCAATAAAAAATTAAGGTTTTGATGAGTTCAAGTTCCAAAGAACTCTAACAATCACAATTGATAACACACAATAATAATGCAAGATTGTACGTTCTCAATAATAGTGTCTGTTTATCTTTGATAAAGAGGTATTTTTCATGGGTTTACATTGGTCTCGTGTTCATACTATTGTATTGAATGATCCCAGTCAACAGAAGCGAAGCCAGAAAAAGACGTTAAGGTGGGATAAAACTTATTTTTTTTCAATGAACTCATGTCTAAAAGATGTCAACACTAAGATATCTTACTAGATTTTCGTAGCCTTCCTTGTAAATAGAAAATTGACGAACTCCCTAGGAAATTTAGACTGATGGAATCATGATAAACATGAGTAAATGATATATGTTTATAAATCGAAAATTAAATACCTAGTGAGTTCAAGTTCCAAAGAACTTTGACAATCACAATTT
Organism: Fraxinus albicans; assembly: GCA_903798335.1. NCBI lineage: Eukaryota > Viridiplantae > Streptophyta > Magnoliopsida > Lamiales > Oleaceae > Fraxinus > Fraxinus albicans. The sequence goes on along the minus strand of CAIGRM010139776.1, from coordinate 10,601 downwards.
CAAACAATGCATAACACACAATAATAATGCAAGATTGTACGTTCTCAAAATACTATTGATATGGACATATATACCAACACATTATAATATCACATGAATCAGCGGGGAATATAGAGAGTCGGAGAAATTGGATTAATTTCACGTTCATGTTTGACTCACTTCAATAATATACATATAATCAGATTATTTCTAAATAAATAAGTTTTTAGCAAATATTCTTTTCATTTATAAAATTAAATATAGAGCAAGTTACTTATTTTGACCACATAATATAGATGTTATTATCAAAATATGTAAATTTAACTTACAAAAATAAATAAGTAATATATGAAAACATACATAGAAACCAAAATTTAATTACTTTCAAGTTTAGATAAACATGTAACATCTGTAAATGTAAAATAAACCATTGATTTTTAACTTTAGTCTTAAAAAGAATATACTATAAATTTTACTTTTTAAATTATAAATGGATTTTTTAAACTTAGTCAAACATACATTAAATAAAATACCTAGTTTTGCAACCATTTGCCTTGAATTAATGAGAGTAAATGAAGTCTTTAAATAATGTTGAACAATTAGACATGGACTTGGGTTAGGGTTGAGTTTACTGGGCTAGAGTGGTTAGTTGGGCTTAAGTTGAGCATATATTCAATTTTGTACAGCCATCAGGCCCAGGCCTGCCTCCCCTTATATCCGCCTTTTCCGATCAATTGCTTTCCATTCATATAACGCATACTGCTCTGGTTGCTGATTGGGCCTATTCGATGGATACATTGTGTCTATACTCATTCCTAATTTTGTATCTTAGTTTTTATATATATGATCTATACACTCGTTCAAGTACAAATTCTTTAAATTGTGTTCTAATAATTACACAAACAATTGTTGTGTTGAACTAAGCCAAAAGCCTTCCCATCAGCATTATTGCACGATGACGGAGCTGGTTCATAACCAAGCAAAATTTATATTTCATGTACATAATTATATTTACAATGTAGATTTGCATATGACTTTTTTATTTTTATTTTTTTGGAAAAGGATAGAAGATACCTGGACAACATTATTGGGTAATAGATAGAACTTGTTGAACACCGATTTTTAGTTTGGATTTTTTAATTAGACATCACTAATATATAGACCACAAATCTTTCAACCTAAAAGTTGAGGATGGACATAAAGTCTTGGCGCAATTATTATTAAAAAAAAATTTTCATGTTACATTTTGTTATGTTATCTTATGTCCCCATAAGGATACTGAAAATAATAATTGAAGCTAAAAAATAATATGTTGGATATTAAAATAACATTTAAGTTAAATCAATCCATGTCTTGTCCAATAAAATACAATTTAGTCACTTTTGTTATAGTTTTCTTATCTACACAAGGACTCTAGATTCAGAATTCTTAAATCCTTTTGGTAAAATTAATAATTAAGAATTTGGACAGATATTTTCTTACAATGGATGCTTTCGGTTTCACAAAGGACTTATAGGTTGTGTTTGAGCCCCATTTTTATTGGGAATGAATTGGTAATAGTATTTTTTTGGAAAATGTGATTAAAAAGTAAGAAAAAACTTTGAGTTTGCGTGTCAAATTATTTTCTTGAAAAATGTGGTTGAAAATGAATTGGAAGAGCAATGAGTTTTTTAAAAATTGGGATGAAATAGGGGCTTAAAATACATGAAAATTTTAGTTTATAAATTTATATTTAGCCCTTGTTTGATGGCCATATTTTTGGAAAAAATATTGTTTTGAATAGTGAATTGTAGAGAATGTGTGGTTAAATAGAAAAAGTTTGCATTTACATATACAATATTTTATCGTGTGAATGTGTGGTTAAAAATGAGTATATAAAAAAAAGGATTTTTGAAATAATGAGAGAATAACTCTCTATGAACATTATGAAGGTATAGAATAAAATAATTTTTTGATAGAATTTATCCAAGTTTCTTGTAATGAAGTCCCTGTTTGGCATAGATTTTAATAAAAATCGACAAAATATATGATTGAAAAGTCGATGAAAGTTGTAAATCTTATGAAATATAGAGTTAAAATTAATTTCTAACTTTTACTTATATTTTACACTTTTCAAACTACATCAAACAAAGACTAAGGGGGTGTCTGATGGATATTATTGAGGAAATAATGTATTTTAAATGGCTATATGATGAGAAAATATGTGGTTAAAAAGTAAAGAAAAATTATTGATATGATGTAAAATATTATTTTATTCAAAAATGTGTAATTGAACATGAATTTTGAAAGAATATATTTTAGGATAAAGCTTATCTGCCAGAAAAAGTCTGATACGCGGTTTGACAGATTCTCACATTGCTATGAGACCCGATGCAATAAAAAATTTCCTAATAAATTTTGGACCCTCCCCTTGGTGTGAGTGATCAGGGTACATGTCACTCTTTTTCTGGCATTGTAGCAGTCTCCTATATTTTAAGAGAATGTGTGTCAAATAGAGGCTAAGTATAAAAGTAAAATCAATGATGTTATGATGGAGAATGTGTGGTTAAAAAATAAGAAAAAGTTATAGGTTTGTATGTAATATTATTTTATTAAAAAATATGTAGTTGAAATGGAGTTAAATCACTATTTAAGAATACATGTGGAAGGAAAAATGGGCTAGACAAGGGCTCAATTGATATCTATTTATAGGTACCTGACTTGGAAATGGAGTCACCAAACAGATTAGTCACTTATCTTATTATCAAGTGTAAGGAAAGAAAAATGGGTTCCGAAACTATCAAGCTTCCCACCATAGATTTCTCCGAGGTCAAACAAGGTACTCATACGTGGGACTTGGTGAAAAATCAAGTCCGCCAGGCCCTAGAAGAATACGGTTGTTTTGAGGCTTTATTTGATAAAATTCCAAAAGGAACTCGAAAAGCAACATTTGATGCATTAAAAGAGCTTTTCGATCTTCCTTTACAAATTAAGTTGAAAAACAGATCAAACAAGCCCTACCATGGTTATGTTGGACAACATGCCTTGGTGCCACTCTATGAGAGCTTGGGTATTGATAATGCACTAGCCCTTGGAAAGATGGAAAAATTCACTAATCTCATGTGGCCAAACGGAAACCCTATTTTTAGGTAAGTATAAGCCCTGTCTGATGACTGTTATTTCAAAATTTTTTTTTTACGTATTCATTTTCAAACATATATTCACACAGTAAAATATTCTGCATATAAATCTAAAACTTTTCCTACTTTTTGACCGTACATTTTTTAAAAAATTCACTATTCAAAACTCTGTTTTACTCAAATAATGATTGTCAAACAGAGACTAAATTCTTAGATGTTATAGACGAGATCGCTTGTCTTGCGATACTAATTTACTGATGTGTATTTGCAGCGAGGCCGTACAGTCCTTCTCGGAACAATTATCAGAATTAGATCAAATAGTTAGAAGGATGACTATTGAGAGCTTGGGAGTTGAAAAATACATGGATGAGCACATGGAATCGACAGATTACCTTGTTCGAATGCAGAAGTACGATGGACCTCAAAGCAATGAGACGAAGCTCGGATTGACTTCCCACACTGATAAGAACATTGTAACCATATTGTATCAAAGTGAGGTAACTGGATTAGAGATCTTAACTAAAGATGGCCAGTGGATTACTGTTGAACCCTCACTTGACTCTTTCATTGTCATGATTGGAGACTCTTTCCTTGTAAGTACCCCCTAACTTTATTAATAAATTTCATTTTCAGAAGTTTATTTAAGATAAATCCTTATAACATTTTAGTGAACGGAAATTGCAGACGCAGTCCTATAACATTTTAATGTTTCTTTCTTCTAAAATTCTATTCTTTTTCTGTATACATAGAGATCTATTTGTACTTTTTGAAAAATTATGGAACTCCCTCTGCAATTTTCCCTCATTTTCATTTATTTATTCAAAGTGGAGGGTAAATCCATTATTCACGTGGCTTTCATGGTCAAAATAGACAGAATGATGAGTTTTGTTATACAATTTAAATTTTGAGATGTCAAGTGCAAAAAATAAAGGTTAAGAGTAAATGAATAGTCTTTAGAGACAAAAAGTGCCCATTTCCCATATATATATAGTCTCGGAGTTTGTTAAGCATTGTTAAGTATGTAAACTTTTTAATAGCGCGTTAGGTTTATGTTGAAAATTGTATTTTCATGATAATTTTTGTAGGCATGGTCGAACGGCAGACTTCATTCTGCGTTTCACCGAGTAATGATGACCGGAAATGAAGCAAGGTACTCGATCGGGTTATTTTCGATCCCAAAAGCGGGCTATATAATTAAGGCCCCAGAAGAGCTAGTAGATGAGGAACACCCCTTACTCTTCAAACCCTTTGATCATGTTCAGTTTCTTGATTTTTACTACTCCGAGGCTGGCCGGAAACTGCAATATGCGTTGCAAGCTTATTGTGGTGCATGAAGTTTGGCAAGATAATCTTGTCTACCCATTGTGAGAAGGATCGTGTAGAGATAAAAATAAAAGATCATTTAGAATAGCGATTATATTTTGCATTGAAATTGTCTTGCTGCATAATATTGTTCCAAGAGAAGCACACTCTTTTTAACGATATTATTTGGTATGTTATAACGGAATGTTTACAAGACATTTTATATGAAGACTTATTGGTCTTTCACTGCTTGATCCCATTTCCACGGTTATTCTAGGTTAAGAAAGTCAGTCTCATTTTCTAAAAATTCATTTTTCTCAAATTTATTTTCAATCACAAGGTCTTCCAATAAAATTATTTTTCTTAGATTTTATTGTAATTAACAAGTCTGTAAATAAAAAAGACTGAAATTAATATAATGTAAAAGTCATTGAGTAAGTTACAATTTGTATAAGCTGAGTTTTATAGGTTCTAGGGTTTGAGTATGAAAAGAGGAGAAAAACGATACCGCAATTTCGCTAGTTTATCGCCATGTCTTCGCTCGAGTGGCAGAAACAGAAACTTTGTTGCTCGCCTACTGCCTTGTTCTCGCTCGAGAGACAACCTTTCGCTCGCCAATCGCTAAGCCCTCGCTCGAGCTACAATGTTATCCGAAAAATTTTGTTTTACATTTTTTAAGGCTTTTTATCCGACCTATACAACCTTAAACCTACCGTATAAATCCTGGCACGCCTCCAAACGAATTTATATAGGTTGAACAATGTGAAAAACGTCATATTACTTCCTTCAAGGCATTCAAGCTTATTCTTGATTTCTTCATTACATTGCAATCTGATTTTCATACTTGATTATTTCTTTGCATTGAAAAACATCGTCTTCTCTTAAACCAAAAACCAAACCATTATTTCCTAAACATCTATCAGAATTCTGAATATCAAGAGAAAGTGACTGAAGTTCTGTTATTGGAGAATGTAGAGTTCTTCGTTGATCCACAGGAGATAGACAATTTAAAAAGTCGGGAATTGGCGCGAAGCACGCTATCTAAGAGGGCTTTGAAAATTACAGTCGGGAGTTGGTGCAAGGGCACGTAATCCAGGAGGCTGTGGAAATTACAGTTAGGAGGTCAGAAAGTACTAGTGATAGTCTTGTCTGACACACTGTAAGTTTAAATTCGTTTATAGTGGAGTGTTACTGGCTTGGGCTCGGAGTTTTTACCTAGTTGAGGGTTTCTTCGTTACTATTTCTTGTGTTATTTATTATTTTTCATATAGCTACGGCAGTTCAACATACGAAAACTGAATTGATTGATTAATCATATAGAGATAATTAAAAGTGAGTTGTTGCTTTTTAATTATTAGTTTTAATTTCGTATAATCGCCTATTCACCCCCCTCCCCCTCTAAGTGTAATTTGGGTCGAACTACGTAATTTCAATTGGTATCAGAGCCACATTTTGATTCCTGGCCCATAATAAATCTAGATGAATCAGTTACTATCCGCGTCTCCAATTTTTTACGGAAACAACTATGCATACTAGAAGGTTCAAATGAGAGCATTCATTAAAGCCTTAGATGAGCGTATTTGGATTAGTGTACGCGGTTGGTCGCACCTTCATCTACTGTTGCAGGTATTGTTACACATACTGATATTTCTCTTTGGACCAAAGATGAATTAGCTCAATGCAACTGGAATAGTAAAGGGCTTCATGCCCTATTTATGGCTATGTTTGTAGAGGAGTTTAGAAGAGTGTTGAAGTGTGAAACTGTTGATGAAGTTTGGGATATTTTAGAGACTATACACGAGGGAACGAAAATTGTTAAGAACTCTAAACTACAGGTGTTGACCTCTAGATTTGAAGAAATTAGAATGAAGGACAATAAATCGTTCGACGAATTCTATACGAAGTTAATGACATAGTAAACTAAAGTTTCAACCTAGGTGAGAAGATCCCCGAGTCTAAAAAAGTTCAAAAAAGTGCTTAGATCCTTACCTGAGAGGTTTAGACCTAAGATTACAACTATTGAAGAGAGTAAGGACATAGATACTGTTAAGATAGAAGAACTTGTAGGATCTCAACTGAAGAAAGTTAAATCTATAGCCTCGAATACTGTTAGGAAAGATGAGAGTAAGTATATTGACACTGAGACCCTTAGTATGATGAGATAGCCTATTCTATAAAGAAATTCCAAAAGGCTTTTAGGAATAGAAGAAAACCTCAAAGAGGAAGAATGATACACCTAATAAGTTTTTGAAAGACAAGCGTGATAAGTCAAATGCTAGGAGTTCTAGTAGGAAACCTCAGTCTGTTAGATGTCATAAGTGTCAAGTTTTTTTGTCACTATAGAAATGAATGTCCCACCTTTAAGAATAACTTAAATAAAGGAAGGAGTAAGGCATTAGCAGTGTCTTTGAGTGATGATGAATCCAATTCAAGTGTTCAGAGTGATACCTCTAGCAATGAGGATGAAAAGAACTTTATGGCATTCACATCTGTAGTTAAGAATGAATCTGACAAGGATAGTGAGAACGTAAAAAATAATGAACATAGTGAAAATTCTGAGGATGAGAGAGACATTCATGAGGCATACCGACGGTTATATGATGAGACTCTTAAGATAAAGAATGTCAATAAAGCAGTGTTGAAAAATGTTTATGAACTTGAGATTGAGAGAGAAAAACTCATATATGATCTTCAGGATTCTACCAAAAATCTAAGTGAGTTAAGACTTGTAAGTAAGAACATAGAAGCTAAGGTTAAAACCTTAGCAAGCGAACTAGAAAAATATGAGACTCACTTTCATTCATTCTTAAATGGTTCTCAGAAGTTTGATAATCTGTTGGGGATGAACAAACCAGTTGGGAATAGACAAAGTTTAGGATATGTTCAAACCAATAACAACACCACTAGTACATCCAAGACCACGTTTGTCCTCGTCACTAACAAACTTAAAAATCTTACTACTCTTGAACCCAAGGACAAGAGTGTCTTAGGATCTAGGTCTACTAGAAAACAATCAGGTTAGCCACTTAACTGAGATAATGACACAATGACTAGGATTACATATACTTTTAAGAAGGTTTAGATTAAGAAAAATGATCTTCCTAGGTCTAATAAACAATTGAATTGATATGTTGCCCACGTTGCACTTAAAACTCAAAATAAATCTATGTGGTATCTTGATAATGCTTATTCTAGAGATATGTGTGCTAATAAAGCCTTGTTCTCTACTCATGATGATTGGAATAGCGGTATGGTTACTTTTGGAGATGGGGCTACTACACCTATCCCAGGTAAAGGTACCGTTAACATATCTAGACTACCTGCTATCTTAAATGTGCTTTATGTGAAAGGTTTAAAGTTCAACTTGTTAAGCATTAGTCAAATATGTGACTTTAATTTTGAGGTTAGTTTTGTCCAGAAAATATGTACTGTGTATCATTCTACTAGTAACGTTGCCCTCGAAGGTGTAAGAACTTCTAACAATTGTTATGGAGTTCTTCCTAATTCTAACTATATGTGTAGCGGTGCCAAGATTGATGTGACTAAACTATGATATCAACGCCTTGGTCATATATACTATAAGAATTTGTCTAAACTAGCTAAAAAGGAACTTATTAATGGTTTATCTAAGCTTGAAAAAATTGAAAACACTCTACGTGGACCGTGTCAACAAGATAAACAGTTCAGAGTAAATCATAAACAAACTTCTAAAATCTTGACAAACAAGCCGCTAGAATTACTCCATATGTACTTGATGGGATCATCTAAGAGCGATAGTCTTGGTGGTAAAAGCTATATTTTGGTTGTGGTAGATGATTTCTCTCAATATACATAGATTGAGCTGTTGAGAGAAAAAATTGAGGTTTAGAAATCATAAAGACTTCACCATAACTATAATTCATAGTGACCATGGAAAAGAGTTTGAAAACTCTAATCTTGAGAACTTCTACCTAGAGGAGGGAATTCAGCATGAGTTCTCCTCGCTGATCACTCCACAACAAAATGGAATAGTTGAGAGGAAAAATCACGTGTTTCAAAAAATGGCTAGAGCCATGCTTCATGGTAAAGGACTAGTTATGCATTTCTGAGGTGAAGCCACTGCATGTCACATAGTGAACAGGGTTTATCTTAGATCTAAAACTGATAAGATACCATATGAGATCTGGAACGGTAAAAAGTCTACTGTCAAGTACTTTTGTATGTTGGCAGCAAGTGCTATATTCTAAGAGATAGAGAGAATTTGGGCAAGTTTGACTCCAAGAGTAATGACTAATGAGGAATTTTTCTAGGATACTCTAAAAATAGTCGAGCATATCAAGTTTACAATTCTCATACACGGGTCGGGATGGAGTCCATCAATGTCATGGTAGATGATGCTTGTAGTGAGGGAGATATTAGAGAAGATTGGGAAGAGTTAGATCTCTCGAGTGTAGATCCAGTCACGATAACTGAACATAAAAAAACTTCAATTCCCAATCCCTAACACGCTTTTAAAGGCATAAATACAACCAATAAGGAGTCCTCACCTAATGAGTGCCATCATCTGGAATGTGAGAAGTATGGCTAGTGTAGCTACTTGCAGGCACCTGAGAAAACTTATTCAGTTTCATCAGGTTTATATCTTGATTATTCTGGAGCCTATGATTTTGGAGATGAGGTTTGATTTTGTTCGTCGTTATCTATATTTTGACACTGGGGTTCAAAATGAGTCAAATAAGATTTGGGTATTCTAGAATGTGGGTACTATCGTTACTGTTATTGATGATCATACACAGTACCTTCGAATAAGATTTGGGTATTCTGGAATGTGGGTACTACTGTTACTATTATTGATGATCAGATCCAGTTCCTACATGTCAGAGTTGTAGATCCTAGACTAGCACCACCTATTTACTTGACTTCTGTTTATGTTGTTTTTGAGGCCTATGTTAGGAGGGACTTGTGGGAGGGTCTTCACCACATTTTCCTCTCTATGGATGATTTTTGGCTTGTTGGGGTGACTTAATGTCATCATACATGATGGTGAGCGTAGACCAGTATCAGCAGTAGATCGTGGTTTTACTGATTTTTCTGATATGATATTGGATTGTGGCTTATAGGATGCTAACTTTTCTGGGTCTCAGTTTACCTGGACGAATGGAATGATTAGTAAGAGATTGGATAGAGTTTTGATTAACTCTTTAGCTACAGACTTTTGTAGATAGCTTATCGTGACTCATCTGAATCGTACTTCATCTGATCACTCATTTATACTTTTACAGTGGATTTCTGATGATGATTAAGTTCCTAGACCATTTAGATTCATCAATGTTTGGACCAAATATCATGACTTCTCAGCCTTCGTTTCTCAAAAGTGGTCACTCCCTACTCATCTTACAGAAATAACTGCCCTCTGGGAAAAGTTTTGTAGGCTGAAACAGGGACTAAGGTGGTGGAATCGACGGGTGTTTAGTAATGTGTTCCAGAGATTTAGAGATGTTGAGGAGAGGGTTGATCAGGCAGAGATATTTTGAGGTTGATCCTACACCGGAGCACCATGACTCATTTCATCATGCACAGGCTGATTTGAACCAGACCCTAGCTATTAAGGAGGGTTTTTGGAAGTAAATGGCCGGATCTCATTGGGTATGTGAGGAAAATCGCAACACCAGATATTTTCATTCGCTAGTTCAGGGACGACGGATCAAATCTCATATTAGGACCATAACGACTCAAGCAAGGAAAGTTCTTACTACTCCAGTGGATATTTAGAGCTTGACAATCTATTCTTTTCAGGAATTATTATCAGCTCTTTCACATCCTCTGGAGTATATTCGTCCTGATGTCATGCCTAGGATACTGATAGAGGCAGACAATATGGCGCTGAACTACCTCCCTTTGATTGATGAGGTACAGGAGGCTGTTTTCAGTATTGATGCTGATAATGCTGTGGACCTGATGAATTTTCATCATTTTTCTATCAACACTGTTGGGATATTATATGGGATGATGTATATAATGCAGTCATTAATTTCTTTGAGGGTGGTCATTTGCCAAGAGGATTTGCTGCTATGTCTATTATTTTGCATCCGAAGAGGGAGAATGCTTGTAGATGGACGGATTACCGACCTATCAGCCTATGTACGGTATTCAATAAGCTTATCACAAATCTGTTGAACAACATATTGAGTTCATTTATACCATGTATTATTTTCCTCAGCA
>CAIGRM010139740.1:0-17238 GCA_903798335.1 Fraxinus albicans | reverse complement strand
TTCAAAATGTAATTCACGATAATTTTACATATTTAACACACTAACATAACCTTCAAAATAACTCAGCCCGTGCATCGCACGAGCAAAAACTAGTATAATTAACATGTTAAACAAGTTAGTTGACTTATTTTCATATACAACAAATCATTTTCATATGATTACTGCAAAAAATAAAAAAATAAATACTAAGAAGAAGAAGAAAAAGAAGAAGAGAAAACCGTTCATTTGATAGTTTACGACTTGCACAATATTTAAGTAGACATCTAGTTAACTATAGATAGGGATGATAGTTGGGTGAGGCCGTTTTCCATTCCCTGTCCCACTCGAGGATTTTCAAGGAATAACGTGATTAAAATATGAGTAATGCAATTAAAATAATAGTGTTTAAATTAATTTACGTGATAATACATGTGATATTTAATGATAGATTCAATGAAATTTAAGGATATGTTTTATTTACTCATCATATGTCATCACTTAAATGGATGTTGGACAACACTAGAGCTAAATAGAAATATTCTTAAAATATGTTCATTTATCGTCTCGTTTAAGCAATTATTTAATATATTTTTTAATTAAAATTATTTAGGGGCTGTTTGTTTGGAATTCTCAAATTCTACAGTAAATCAATTCTCATTTTTAACTACACATTTTTCAATAAAATAATATTTTTCATCACATCAATAATATTTTCTTCTTTTTCAACCACACATTTCTCATCATATCACTATTCAAAAATCAATTCTTCCCCCAAAAAACTCAAACAAACACCCCCCAAAGTAATATTATTTTTTAATAATATATTTTTTAATTAACTTGTTCCTTACATTCCCTTATAAAATCTCTATGGTAGTTAAGTAAAATATTGATAATGAAGAAATTGTTCTCTGTTCAAAACACAAGGACAAATTTGATTAATGAAATTTTGAATAACCACTTATTTCTCAATTTCTATTATTGTTCTGGCATCTGGTCTCCATCTCGAGAGAGTTCCTTAAATTAGGGCTTTGTTCAGCACTGTAAATTTCCTTAGATTGGGTAATTTTCTGTTTCTTGAAAATCGAGGGGATGCCATTAGAAATATGATTGGTTGGTTGAAGCTGTAATGCACAATAATACACTCATAAAATACTAGTAAGTTACGTGGGTCTCATCACTTTTTGCACGCACCTTTATACACCCTCACTACGTGTATTGTTCTTCTCTCTCTCCTACACACAGGTACAAAAGGTTGGCCCTTCCAGCGAATTAGATTCCATTCTTTGTACCCTTTTTCTCGTTGTGTCCATCATCGCTTCTATCAATCCCTGTACACTCTGTCTCTCTCTAATTATAGATATAATTTATATATGATTTGATTTTCTTTATAGATCGTATTTTGGTTTGGGTTGCATTAGTTATCATCTGATTGTTTAGGTAAGATATCCTTATTTATATTCTTTATTTTTTTTTTTGTATGAGTTATGATATTATATACTGTAATATTTATATTTATGTATTTTTCATATTTTTTTAATTCAGGAATATATTTGGAGAGCCTGGGTGAAGTCAATTTGATAAACGGCTGATAAAAGATTATGCTTTCCTCAAAATTTGATTGATATTTCAAGGGAGAGCTGTTTTATACTGGGCGTGTGGTATTGTTTATTCTATTTTCTAGGAATTGTAGAATCTGGATGTTTTTTTGCTGAATTTCTGGATCTGGGCTTATGGTTTGGGATTTTAAGAATATTAATCTTGGTTATGAAGGTTTGGTAATTTGCTATTTGGGTTTTAATCAATCACCAGGTTCGTATAGGTTCCTTGGAAATGAATCAGACGGCAGGCTTGAAATCACTGAATAATCGTTATTTGGATTATTCTGCTTTGGAATTGCAATTTTTCAGTGATTTGATTGAACTTGAAGGGCTATAGCATTTTCGGACCCATTTCTGTCTCAGCTGTTTTATTTGTTAAGTTATGGAGTATCTTCCAGTAGAGGTCATTGGGAACATACTATCACGGCTTGGGGCTGCCCGAGATATTGTAATTGCATCTGCAACATGCCGAAAATGGCAAGCAGCATGGAGGAATCATCTACATACCCTCACATTTAATTCTAATGACTGGTCTCTGTATCATGAGTTCTCCACAAGCAGACTTGAGATACTCATTACTCAAACGATATTTCAAATCAGTGGACTGCAGTGCCTTACAATAATTCTCGATGATGTGGACGAATTCTCTGCTGCCCCAGTTGTTGCTTGGCTCATGTACACAAGGGAAACATTGCGTCAGCTGCATTATAATGTAAGGACGACCCCTAACATTAACATTCTTGAAAAATGTGGTAGGCAGAAGCTTGAAGTGTTGGCTTTGTCTCACAATACTATTACAGGGGTTGAACCCAGTTATCAGAAATTTCCCTGCTTGCGATCTCTCTCTCTGAGCTATGTCAGTGTATCAGCATTAGATCTGAGTCTTCTTCTCACTGCCTGTCCAAAAGTTGAAGTCCTGACCCTTGTCAGTCTAGACATTGTTATGTCAGATCCACAGGCAACAATGGACTTGAGCAGTAACTCATTGAAGGATATTTATGTTGAAGCAATCAGCTTGGATAAGTTCATATTGGAAGCTGATAGCCTGGAGAAGTTGCACTTGAAAGATTGTACACTTGATGTTTTTGAGCTTGTCGGCAAGGGGATGTTGAGGTTCCTGAAGATCGATGATGTTAGTGTCATACATCTTGATATTGGTGAGAGTGCCGAAAATCTCGAGGTTGTGGATGTGAGCAATTTTACTATCATGTGGGCAAAGTTCCATCTTATGATCTCAAGATCATCAAAGTTGAGAAAGCTTAGGCTTTGGGGTGTTGTGTTTGATGATGAGGACGAGGTGGTTGATATAGAGACTATTTCTTCATGCTTTCCTTTATTAAGTCATCTATCCCTGAGTTATGATCTACGAGAGGCTGCAATCCAATATGGATTGCAAGGTTCATTTGTTTTGGAGAATGTGGTTGTGTTGGAACTTGGGTGGACAGTAATTAGTGAACTGTTCTCACATTGGGTGTCCGGACTTCTAGAAAGGTGTCCACATCTTAGGAAGTTAGTCATCCATGGGGTTGTTTCAGAGACCAAAACCCATGAAGAATGCAATATGCTAGCCAACTTCACATCATGTATTGTAAGACTCATGAGGAAGTACCTGCATGTAGAGGTTCAATTTGAATATGAATAGATATTGTACTGCATAAGCAGGTACATCACCTTCGGTGGAGGTTCTTCATCTGTCTTTGGTCTTATCTTTCCCAGATAAATTTTTGTCAGTTGTATATCAATCATACTTTTTGTGTATGAGTTCATCTCATGCTTGCATACGGTGATTATCTTATTCTTTTTCTTGATGATTTTTAAAGTTTGCATTATGTTGTTCTTGTTTCCCATGAGGAGGATTTTCAATCCCATTTATTGTTGTTTCTTATATTTTCAATTGTCGCTTCTATTTAGCTCTCTTTCACCACTCCCCTTCTACCTTTTTTTTTGGGGGTTTTAATACGATTATTAGTTATTATACAGATACCTTCAATCTGTTGACTGATACGGTAAAGAGGAAAATAGAATATAACATTTGACTGTACACTTCTTTAAAGGTCTTGGTTGTTGCTTGTATTGTCTATTACTTATACTTCCATTTAAATCTCAGATTCCTTCTCTCTAGTTGTATATATTTCTTTGTAGTCTCATAATAACATAGAGTCTGTCAGAGCCTTGGAATCAATTACTTACTCTGGGAAGTGATCAGAATCCAAGAATTGCTAGTGACATAAATGAGGTTTGATCCCAATTTCCAGTTTTAGATTCCTTGTTGGGTCCAAGTTATTTAGGGGCCTGCTTGGGAATTTTATTTTCACTGGTTTTGACCGATTTGGGTGGCACCGTTTATGAGGGTTGAAAATTCGGTTAGTTTTTATGGGTACCAGTTTTGGATGGTTTAAAAACCACCCAAAAAAGGTGTAGTGTAATTTTGATTGGTTCTTTCAACCCACCAAATCAACAGTTTTTGGCCGTTTCCCAATATCTCTTCTAATTTAACATATTTTGTTTAATAATAACTTACAAATAAAAATATACTAACTAAAAAAATTATTTGTAAGCAAAAAAATTACATTACAATTAAAAAATGACTTGTAAGTAAACTATTGCTTATAAGATAAAAAATTATTTTTGTGTAAAAATATTATTAATAAAGCAAAAAATCACATGTAAAGTATAAAAATTTACTTATAAGTAAAAAAATTCACTTACGAGTGAAAATTATTTAAAAGTACAAAATTAAACTTATAATTATAAAGTTTATTTATACCTAAAAAATACTAACATAAAATTTTAGGTAAATATTTAACCTTATTTAACTTTTTAAGTTAAATATTAATTATATATAAAAAAAATCACATAATATCATTTGAAGTAAAAATTTGCATACAAGAAACTATAAACTGAAAATTTCACTAAAGGACATATATGTAACTTTATTTTTTTTAAAAACTTTTAGAACCGGTAGATAAGAAACTCTCAAGTATGAGTTGAACTGTTTAAAAAACCGCTACTAAAATCACACATAATTGGTCCGCTCATAAACGTTTATAATCGATACTTTAAAAAATGCGCATAACCGGTACGCCGGAACTCCCAAGCGGGCCCTTAGGAGAGATAATTTAAATGTTTAACTAATAAGTGAATAACTATGAGTTAAAGGGGACACCGTCTTTACCCTCTAGATTATAAGAGTGCCCTATAGACTTTAAGATGGGACAATTTGCTGATGATTGGCGTCTTCAAATCTCCAGAATCAATTCAAGAAAAATTGTTTTGGTAATGTGAATCTAATTCTTCTCTCTTTCGTGGAGTCTCCTTTTCTGGGACCTTCAAACGGGAAGCAGTGTTTGTTTTGTGCAAAGAGGAAGAAGATGCTTACACACGCACCATCTTAAAACTGACTGCACATTGTTTGATAATGAGTGAAAATCATTTTCTGTCTTCTCATTGGAATATCTGAAATTTATGGAAGAAGAACTTTAAGGCCTTTGAGCGAATATAAAAGAACATCAAGATGATCAATGAGTTTATGAGAATTTGTTATTCAATTTCTTCTTGTTGAACATAGGGAGTATCTAATTACATTTCCCCTCTCTCTGAGTTTGGGATGATATACATGATTATATGATTGATTGCTCTGTGCATTAGATGCACCTTGATGTGCATTTAGTTTTCTATGCTTACATGAATACAGATTTATCATCAATATATCGCTCAACATTGCACTTAAGGTGAGGCTTTTCATCAGTCGTGTTCTTAATTGAAGAAGACTAAACGGTGAAATGCTGAACTGATGGGAAAATGAGAGTATGGAGAATAAATTGGAGGAAGTTAATATGAGATAGAGAAAGAGCGTACCATGTTTGATCTTAGAAAATCTAAAAATATACAGAATGCGTTCTAGCTTCAAAAAAAGAAATCAAAAATTATCGGTCCAGAACCAAATGATATGATTCCCCAAAAATTGAGATGATTTATGCCAATTATTACGCTTGAAGGGCTTAACTAAATGTAAAATACCTCGAGTTCTGTAGGACTTCTGGGTTTTTCCATGTTTTGATTCAAACAATTTGTGTGTGTCATGGCACCCATCTCATATCTACTTTTTTGACATGCTGCTTCCTATCTCTCTCTCACTCTGTAAATCAATCTATTTTCTAAGAGGTGGTTTCTCTGAAGGATTTTATTCAATCTCTGATGCATAAGGTTGTTTCTCTTTTGTCTGATCATTCACTATAATGCGTTTCAGAATTTGTGATCATGATCCAAATAGATTTAGGATTTATCAAGTTTGCTCTGGAATTACCAATTAATATTTGTTAATCCAAGATCTATTTCTGCAATGTCTGAAAATGATTTTCTCAGGCTACACTTCTACATTTGTTATTGGCTCTGCTGACATTTTTATGTTAGGTGCTTCTTAGATTGAGACACCGAGTTTTCTGTTGCTTGGCATGAAATATAAACTTAATCATATTAATCACTCCAAGTCCTTGTTAGCTGAAGAATATTGTATGAATGCTTAATGACCTGGATTGATTAACTCATTTTTTCTCAGTTCTTACCTTTGTTTAGCATTTTCGAAGTGTATTTAAGTGTTGAAACATTTGCGGTTTTAGCTTCTTTAGGTTGGGTGAAGGTGCTGTAATGAAGCATAATTTTAGTATTCAGTCTTTTGCTTCAAAGAAAGAGAGGATACCCGCCTTCTCAGGTTAAAAAAAGTCATTTAATTACATCGCCATCAATTGATTACAGTTTCTTTTGTTTAATGAAATCGACCTGTACAAGCAATCATATTGGTAAAGGATGGATCTTAATGTCATTGTTTTGTGACAAATTAAGTGCAATGAAGCTCATTTGATCTAGTGCCATTGAAATATTGAAAAAACATGATATTGTTTACAATAGTTTATGATGACACTGAATAAATTGTTCAAGAAACGTCAGAACCTTAATTGGCTACATGTTGTTTCCTCCAAATGTAACCTCAATTCAATATATTCAATTATTCTATCAAGAATCTTAAGCTTTTATAGCCTCTTTACAAGATCTAATTCTGGTGCCACTCCATTCTGTTTATTCTCAGAAACTAAGCTCCTGTTTGTCTACCATTATTCAATGAAAATGAGTTTGGAATAATGAATTTTTGGAGAATGTGTGGTTAAAAAGTGGAAAAAAGTTTTGGATTTACGTGCAAAATGTTTTATTGTTAGAATGTGTGGTTGAAAATGAGTTTGAGAAAAAAAAGTTTGAAACAATGCTAGACTAACAGGGGCTAAATTGAACTAGTATTTGTGTATAACTTCTCTGTGGCATTCTTGTAGTTTGGTATAAATCAAACTGTCTTGTAAACGTGTACAAACCTTGTATACAATTTCTCCCCAATCAGTTTCCATAGTTTTTTCTGCAATTTTTTATTTTTAAATAATTGATCTATTTCATGAAATATTTAAAGTAAAAAATTCATAGTGCATATGTCATGTGCTGTATGTTCTGCTCTGCGAGATGTGGAGTGCCTAGCCTTCCACCTTTGCCTTGTTAAACACTACTTGTACATTGAGTATAAAGTTATATTGTAACTGTATAAGATGACAGCCTCTTCATAGGAAAGAGCTTGGTGATGAGTAGTGAAAGTGTGTTAGAGATGCTGGAAAGCACCATTAGCCATGAAGTAAGGAAAGTCATAGATGAAAAAATTGAAAATTAGGAAAAGGAATGATATTAGGAGTCCAACTAACTGCTTTTAGACTTTAGTCCTGGTTCTTCTTCTACTTGCCTTTCCTTTTCCAACTGTCTCTGTGTGGAGAGATGGTACATGTATAAAACAGAATTTTTTTGTTTTTGGATTGCAAGGGCCTTTCTATTGATGTGATGAACAAATTCTACTTGTTTCCTGAGCTAAATTTTAAGAGAAAATTTTCAAATACCTTCTTGATTGCGCTTGCTAGAACTCCTGGTTTTTAATCTCTCGTCTTGGCTTGAGATGGGAATAAGGAAATGAGTATGAATTAGTGAAGGTATATATGTGAGTGTAGATCTTGTCTATGGATTGCAACTCCTTGTCACAAATTTTTTAACTAACATTTTGACTTATCGAAAAACATACATTAAAAATTGAAATCAGAGTGAAAAAATAGATGTAGTATAAAGAGTCACCTCATCCTGTTATGCAGACTATATTACAAGGCAGATTCCCATCATTGACGTAATAATGCCAAAATTTCTGAAATTCATTTATTCGTTGGTTTTGTGAAGTTTTCAGACTTCAACCTCCCATGTATTATGATGCTACTTTGACAATTCACCTGGTGGCCGGCACTTCACAGGTAAGAGGTTGCTACATATATAGGAAATTGCAAACTACTGTTATCTTCGTATGTATCCATGGTCTGTATGTCTCTCTGTCTCCCTCCCCAGTCGCTCACATATTTTGTTGACAGTGATTTGAGTAATTAATGCAATTGTCAATGTTAACATTGACAAATAAGATTGTTAGGTTACACTCTTGCTAATCTTGTTATTTTTTCTCATTGAACTTCTCTTTCCAGAGAAGAAGAAAAATAGGAACCAGGGAAATGGGAATTGACAAAACGGAATTTTAATATTACCTGTCGAAGGACATGATAGACGGAGATGATCCGAAGGCTGGGCCGCCTGTGGAATCTTTATTGCAACTTGCAACCCTGATCTGCCTGCTGGTTTTATTTTTAGGCACCTCTATCACAGTACTTTTCAACCAAGTATGTTTCCTAACTGTTAAATTATGGAAGTCTAGCCTCCGTTTGGATACAATTTTTAAATTTGTCTATATAAATTCAGTGAAAGTCAAATATTGATTTAGCCTCCTTTTGGATACAATTTTTAAATTTGTTTATAAATTCAGTTAAAGTCAAATATTAATTCCAATCATACATACATAATTACTATTCATTATTATCCACACATTTCGTGGGGCCCACTACTATTTTTATTTATAAATTTGGAGGCTAAATTTTGTTTGTTTCTAGTGACAATATAGCTTAAGTCCCCTTTATCCCAGCTTCCATGAAGTTGTTCGCGTCCCACATAGTCCTAATAATATTGGGTTTAAGTGAATACAAAATTGTGCATTTGCTTGATCAACGCTTCTGTGGTGACGGGGAACGTATGGGATGTGAAGTTTTTACTATTAGAGATCGCGAGGACGTTAGTGCTAGTTATTGGAGAAGAATAGCTAATTGTCCTTGCAATAAATGTGCCCGTAGGTACCCCCTCTGCGTGAACGGAGCTATTTATTGGGAATTTTCTTCTGGCTGGAGCAACAAATCGATTCTATCATTTGATTTGGGGACAATAATTTACATCATCAAATATCCAACATGTGATCCTGAAAGGTACAGCCTAATGGAATTTACTGGGATTAGAGGCTCTTTATTCGTCATGGTGTTCATCAGAAACATCGATGGATTTATGGACGCTGGAGGACGAGATTTGGAAATGGAATTTAGCATGTCTTTTCCCTTGGTTCCAAGCTGTCTGATCTTTTCATAGAGTCGCACCGGAGAATTGTTAATCCATACAGAGCAGAAAGGTCTCGTTAGAATAGCACAAAGAATCAGACTTGAAGAAATATCTTGAAGCTGTGAAGAGTTACAATAAGCCATGCCTTTACCATCAGAGCCTTTTCTGTCTTCATATGACCATTCCAGGTAACAACACTGGATCATTATCGTAAATATTTTCACAGCTTCCTCTGAAAAGCCTAGAGAAGAGTTTAATTTCAAATTTGTGTTGTATTGTAAGTAAATGGTCCCATTCTCCAAGTGATCTTGAAACTACAGATTTCAACTTCAATTTCTTGTTGCTGAAACAGAAATAGAAATGTACAAGCAACATACAGAAACACACAAACATTACCGAAAACCAAATGGTATTTCAACTATAACTAGAAGGGTAGCTATAACGCAACTAGATTATTGAAAACTATAACCATTTATGGAGAAGTAATGCAGAGTGTCTAGGTGGTTCCACAGACTGGTTTTGCTTTCATTTTTGGTCTTCAGAGAACAAGAAAATGGCATTATACAGTTCATCCAGCCCCACATCTCTGCTTGTATTGAGCTTTTAGTTTCTGATGCAGACAATGGATTTGCTTCAGTAATGGCAACTCATGGTTCTTCTAAACATCCTTAATTTCTCGTTAGTTTTTTGGGCCTTGGTTTGGACCTGCACTTTCATTATCGCTTCCTTGAAGTACTGTGTACAAAGTTGCAGAAGCACATAAAAGTTAATCCGAAATACAACTGCAGTAATCATTGTAAAAATTCAGGACACGAGTTTGCACATGTTGACAGCATTTGCAAAATCTGGGTTCTGACCGAGATAGAATGTTTGAACTGCCTTATCTAAAGGCTTGAAGAATTAGAAGGGGATGAATTTATTTATCTCATAGCTGCTAAGTAACAATACACAAAAAAAAGTACATACTTCACTGAGATCATTTACCTGCTGTTTCCTTTTCCTTTCTAGCTCGACCTGTTTAGAGTGTAAAGGATAATAGTGATTAACGAGGATCCAAAAGTAACTATATTATGTAAAATGAAACTAATCCAAGATGGATTAAAATGAGAAGGCTTGTGGACTCGAGTCAACTTCATAATATCAAAATAAGCCTACTCGTTTGAATATATTTAGTTACCAGAGCCATCTTTAGGTGTGTGTTCTCTTCTTTCAACTGGTTCAACTCGGCTTCCAGTTCAACTGTGTATGCCTGCCAAAACGACATAAACAAAAAGCAATTAAGGAAACCTTATGACTGGATCTAATACGTCCATATGCTGAGTTAGAAAGCATACCTGCTTCCTTGCTCTAGATCGTGCAGCGGACTCACGATTTTTTATCATCCTTCGCTGTCGCCTCTCCACCACCTTCTCGATCGGACTGTCTGTGATCCTCTTCCGCCCTCCTTTTGCACCACCCATATCCAATCCATACTGATTACCACTGTCCACCTGATTTGTACATAATCCATCTGATGAATCCGGATTTACAGGTGAACCCATCCCTAGACCCCGACCTTGTCTGTATCCTGCTCCACTGCCATTTCCCATTCTCCCTCCGTACACTGCCGATGGTTGCTGTGCATAATCATGACCTTGTTTCATTTCCCCAGGAAAACCTGCCACCTCCCCGATGCTACTCTGTGGAAGCGTCTGATAAGTTGCAACATTTGCGACAGCACCACCACCAACACTCCTTACAGGCCTAGCAGCAAAAGTAGGTCCCACTGTATGATTGTTTCTATTTGGGTAAATTCCATATGGCTGCTGAGGTGGTGCCGGGTGTTTATCCTGTTCACTTACAACCCCCGCTTTAACTAAGAAATCTTCTAATGTCATCTCTCCAAACGTGGGTTGTTGCTGAGCAGAATCGGGATTCTGAACATAATGCTCACTATTTTTCTGCTGTTGATTCTTGTGAATGTCAGACCATACTTCATCCACTGTTTTCCTGCATAAAAGCTCTGGAATAGTGAGAGAGCCTTGTCTTGATATGCTGTGTTGCTTAGCTATGCCCTTATCTGTCAGGAAAGATTGTGCTGCGTGGACACTGGTTCCAGTGTCCGAAAGTGCATTTACTTGCGCTTGATTCTCTTCGGCAGTCCATATGCTGTTGAGAAATTCATCCATATTCATGGATCCAAAATTCTTCCCACTTTCACAAAGAGTGTGTTGAAACTCATCAAGGGTGAGAGAGTATATAGACAATTGTCTGCCTAGTGATGGAAATGATTGGATCTTCGACTGCTGCTCGCTTGATTGTAATAGCTGCTCCACCTCTCCTTGGGACATGATGTCGGAATCTGTGGTTACCATTTTGAGTTTTTCGTAATCAGAAGTCTTCTATATATCTTGCGATCAAGATTCCGCTGCAGAGTATCAGTATATGCAATTACATATGTGAAAATAAATTCACTAAACCATGGATTATATAGTCTATGGTATTAAGAGAAGCTTAGCTATGCCAATCCATGATTCATGCATATTAATAGAAGACAGACAACAGAATCAAACCCTCAGCCTAAACAATTATACTTTCGAAGCTCATTTTACTAACAGATTAAACCATATGAAAAGCAATCATAAATCATCGATATATCCTTGCAGATTATTATCTAAATGGATTTAGTTCTGATTGCAAAAACAAGTAACGAATTTGAGACCTAAATCTATTCACCGATCAAAAAATTAGAGGGAATGAAGAACTTCTAGAACGAAAGTTTATTTTATTTCTTTATATATATAACTATATCAAACTCTAGGAAGACATGTATAACATGTTTTCAACCAGATCAACGACAATTTCCAAATCATCGAACAAACTATGGCTTTTGATTCGTACAAATATATCCAAGTTTCAATTGTCTCAATCTCATAATTATACCGAGAACTTATTCCATCACGATTTTAAACATTAATCTTTGAAAATGTTGGGTATTGTGAGTGATCCTTTACCCAATCCACCATTTTAATTTTGTTTTTCTCAGGAATTGATATCGAAGTGCATTTAAAATGACTGATTCCTAGATACATAAATCAAACCATTTGTCTTATATAAATGACATCAAAATCATATGAATCGCGATAGCGAAAAAATAAAAGACTGGATATAAGTTGAAAACAGGCTGAGTAAACATGTTCATCATATACAATTTCCTAGGCACACCCAGAAATGAATCACTGTTTCAAGAAATACACTACAAAAAATATGTATAGAACACAATTCATGTTTGGTAAGTAAAATTGGACCGTATTGAACAATATGAACGAAGAAAAATAGTGTAAAAATCTGGTTTATTGTATCGTCAAATACTCTATGCTAAAAATGCACGTATGGGTACCTTATCAGGGTTCACCAGAGCTGGTCTCAAAGCAAGTTCCAGATTCAATAGAGAAGGAAAAGCAAAAGATAGAGACAACTGATATGTGTGTGAAATGAAAGAGGAAATCCTAATATATGACATGCAGCTATACATGTATGTATATCTATATAATGATATAGAAAATTGAGAAGAAGAAGATGGGGTCCTATTTCTGAACTCTTGAACACCAATCTTGCAAATGTATTTGGGGCAGACGATGTTCTTGGCTATTCGGGGTGGTTGGGATTAATGGTGGGCCCTTCAGACGTGCATAAAGTCAAAATGCCACCAAGTTTAAGAAAAAATTTAGCTACTGCCCATACAAGAAAAGGTGTTGAAGAATAATGTTTAAACTAAAAAATAATATTTGCATGGAGTTCACACGTCATGGACACGTGTCTTCGATATGGCTCCTAATGTAGTCCTCGGCTCTTCTAAGGTGTAAACACCTGTCCTCTGCTGCATTTTCATGCAGATAAAAAAAGTGTGGGATCTCTTCGACCGGGCCAGGCCGAGTCTCACATGGGAGACAAAGTTGTGCTAATTTTTCTGTTGGAATAATATTTTTCAAAGAAGGGGAAAGGAGAAGAAACAAAAGAATATAATCAAGAATTTTAAAAAAAATTCTAAAGTTTAAATACATAATCGTTGTCCTCAAAAGATATTTGTCATATTTCGAATTGAACTTGGTGCTTAAAGGGACTTTTGACAAATGGTTTACAAGATTTATCATACCTTGAAAATGAATACACACTTAAACATTATGGTTCGTTTGATTGTAAAGGTAGAAAATGGGTGGAAAGAAAAACGAATTACAAGGAATTGAATTACCTAGAAATTGTTTTACTGGGAATTGTAATTAATTATGTTTGATTATTTAATTTTCCACATGAAAAAATGTTAAAAGTTTGGTGTGCGTTTGACTTTGTTTTTTTATGAAAATTGTCCATTAAAGTGATAATTTTTCTACCATTTGGTCTAGATTTGTTTCAATTGCAAAATAAAAATAATAATAATAATAATAATAATAATAATAATAATAATAATAATCATATCGAATATCATTCGTTTGCATGTAAATTGTCCATTAAAGGGGAAAAAAAAAATTTATATTGTTGATCGAATTTTTTCCAATTGCAATATAAAAAAAAAAACTGGAAACCATTTTTCCACCACTTTGGTGGGAAAACCAATTCACTTAAAAGATGGAAAATGGGTCACGTGGGGGGTTGGGTGGAAAAGGTTTTACCTATAAAAATTTTGCCATCAAACAACAAAAAACTTAGAACTTCCATGGAAAATAACTTGAATCAAACAGGTCCTTAGTGAAATTCTTTCAAAACTCAAGAACACAAAAAATAGACTTTTGAATATGAAAGAAAATAGATTTAATCTTTTTTGTGGAGTAAAATTTGATCTCAAGTGATTTTAATGTGTTTTGTATTGATCATTAATCGTCAATATAAAGAGTATAATTATAATCCACCAATTTTCCAACTAATGTACGTGCCAACTTATTTTTTCAACCAAGCGATTTCGTAGAATTCGTCTTCTTTTAGAACTAGTCCTTCGTAGACCCGTCCACAGCAAGAACCGTCTCCAAGGGGCATGGTTTAACACTATTGTTTCTGTTGAAATTTTTGGAATATTTGTAGGTGTGAATTGAAAAAGTTTTCCATTGGTGCGATAACTAGTTGCAACCCTTAAATTGTAAAAGATGCATACAAAGAGTCATGTTATTTAGAATGGGTGGAACATTTAGATAGGTGTAATCTACACCATTAAATATGAAATAATGCGATCTAATGGTTGAAATTAATTTGTGCCAAAAGATATGATAATTCGAAGAAACATATGAAAATCTATAAATGAGACCTCCTAATTCCATTTTCTTCACTCAAAATCAATTTTAAATAATTGATTTCTAATTCTTTCTTTATCCAAATTCTGTCAAAGTAATTTCCATATTAGTTTTAGGTTTCGTGTTCGATATTTTAATATTCAGGGTGTTTGATCCACATTATTTTGGAAGAATGTATTCTGGAATAGTAGATTGATGTAGAATTTGTGGTTGAAAAAGAAGGAAAAGTTATTGATGTGATGGAAAATATTATTTTATTGAAAAATGTGTGATTGAAAATGAGTAGAAGAATGATAATAAAAATTTTAATGTGTACCAAACAGGGGCTCAATATTTTCCATTCTAGAAGAGTGAGCGGTGGTTCGTTCGACTAAATTAATATTGTACTATATTAATTTTGGAAAAAGAGTTGTATATTGAGAAACGAGCGTCCATTTGATCATGTTAACACTAGTGCAAGGGGCAGAATTCGTCTCAAGGAGATTTTCATTTGCATACATCGCTTCATTTCATCTCTTTTGAATGTCTACATTTAAGTAAATCACAATTTGTGCGTATATTCATACATTCGATAAGTCAAAATTATATTCGATATTTTGCAAGTGTAAGTCCTGATTTTATTGTCTTTGCATAAACATATTTTTGGTTAGCAGAATATAAATTAATACGCAAATTTTCTCTAACAATTTTAAGACAGATTTCCTTGTGCATTTTATGGTTTTATTTTCTGAATAAAATCTGAAATTTTATGCAATATGTTTACGTGCAATCCGTATATCTTAAATATATACATAAATTTATTACCATCCATTTTTGTATCATCTGCATGCGGCAGTTTAATGCATACTAGCTTATTGAATTTGATCTCCATTTTGTCTTCTTCAATATTTATATGACCAATTTGACACACTGTATATTTAGTTGACAATCACGATAGATTGTGTTTGTTCATGAAATAGCATGAATCCATTTATGTGTGAAATGTTTTAAGAAATATGATTGTGTTTGACAACTGAGTTGAAATACTCTTGTATCATATTAGGATTTACCATCCATTGGTAAATCGAGTTCTACAATTTCTCCAATGTAAGGCTTTTAAACTCATCCATTTTAGAAAAAAGTCCTGGATATTGCGAACCCAAGTAGTTCGGTTCATGGTGACAGTTTCTTTTTTGGTTATCTTATTGGTTAAGAAAAATTGAGATTATTTATCAAGTTTGCTACAGAGGAATGTTTGTTCTCTTCATAGCAATGAAGTTCGTATCTTAGTATTTTTTTTTTCTTTTTCAAATATCGATGGACAAGGTGTCTGACTAGAAGTATTTGTAAGGAATATTTCCCTCAAACCACCATAGATATTGATAGACATTACAATGGGTTAATTACCCCAATACAATCATTTAAGTATACGTTTCAAATATCAACTACAGGACTTCTAGAACCTAGCACGAGCTCCACAATCACCAAACTTCTTCGGCTCATAGCGATGTTGGTCACCCACAAGCAAAGTCATGTCGCATCTAACAAGGATGTCCTTCCTCTCCCTGACTGCTCATCAATGTATTTTCAGGTAGAAGGCGACTAGGGTTTTTGCAATCGACTAACAAATGCCATAGATCTAGGAGATGTGACCATCACCCTATAAGAGGATACGCATGTCTACTCTAACTAAATGATACTGGACTAGGTGGAGGATAGACTCGAACGCCTTGTATCAGTCATTGGCTTTAGGGTAGAGGTGAAGAAAGTAATCGTGTAGTTGATTCTCAGTGGTGATGGTCAGAGTGGTAGTGCAGTGGGCGACGAGTGAAGGTAGAGAGGCTAGTGTGGGTCTAGAAATTTTGGGGAGAAATAGATTAATGAGACGGGGGATAGAATGTGGTATATACATTAGATTTGAAAAAATAAACGTAAATTTTGATTTTTTAAATGAAACTTTCGAAAGAGGAATTAGTGTAATTTCCTCATTTCCTTATTAATGTTTAGTAAGGCATGTTTCCTTTAAGGGATCCAGCCAAATTTGTTCAATTCAAGAGTAGGTTAGGGAATTTCTAGGGTTTGGGCCAAATTTCTAGTGAACCCATCCAAACAGCAACATAAAAATCTGGGGGCGGCAGATCTGCGAAGGCATTCAGGGACCAGTCTACAGCTCCTAGAACATCTCGGGCTCGAATTTCATAATTTAAAAGGTTCGGGGACCCAATGTGCAGAATCCTTAAAACAGTTGTAAAAGCAAACTCAAATCAGATTTTTCGAGTACAAAGGTTAAAAACATGGGATGGGGTGGGGGGGACCATATAAAAAATATACGATTTTTAGAATTCGGTGCAAATTGAGAAGTTCCAAACTAAAGCTCTAGATTATATCCACTTTACCTGCTACAAGAAAAGAGGTCTAAACCTTACTGTAAACATCTAGCTGAGATTCAAAAAAAAATACAAATGTACATTCAATCAAAATCTATACAATAGTACAGTAATTCATTTGGAATGGCTACCTCCCAAGGCTTCAAAAATACTGGGCGATGAGGTTGCCATTCCTCTTTCTGCAGGAAAAGAATTGGCAGTCCAAGTCAAATCACTGAAAACCAATCTTTTAATGAAGAGAAACTGGTGTAATATCGCTCGTACTTTGGGCAGTTTCAGCAATTCTAAGTGCCATCATGGCTTTGTAAGTCACCAGGTCAGCATTTTCAATGAGTGCCTGGGCTCGTTGGCGTTTTAGAATAGCAAACCCTTCGAATCTGTTTGCTGAGCTTTAGCCTACTGCACTTTAGCTTCTTGCACTGTGAAGAAGTTTTTCTGCTGCTCCAAAGCATCTAGTTCGGCTGCTGCTGTTGTAAGAATCAACGTTCATGATTACATATAATATCGTAGGAACTCCCTCTGCTGCGGAATCGC
>CAIGRM010139739.1:0-11074 GCA_903798335.1 Fraxinus albicans | reverse complement strand
TTGATAGGAATGTAAAATGCATATATTTTCCTCCTTATTTTATGTGCTCGTATGATTAAAAAATGTCAAAATATACTCATTACGTTCATATTTTGATTTACGTGGAAATTCTATGGATACTGTATAATTTGGAAGAAATAAGCGAACATGCCAAAAGGAAAGAAAACGAAGTTTGGAGACTGAAATGTAAATAATCAAAAGTTATATGGAACCTCACAATAAAGATTCGAGAGTGTTAGAAGTCAAGTGGATGAAAGAAGACATAAAAGGGATGAAATCTCGTCAAAGTATAATCACACATCAATTTACAATCGAAAAAGTTATGCACCGATCTTTAGCCTCATATTGAGACCCGTGTTTGACATGGCAAACAATCGAATTGGAAGATAGTATCTAAATTAAAGTTGTATCCCTTTGAGTTAGCTTTCCAACACATCTTGAATCGCCTCAATCGGATATTAGAAGAGAAAGATATGATCAAAATACTGAAAGTTGTCCGATGAAAATTATTTAAAATCATGCGGTCGCATGGCTTTAATTCCATGCGGCCGCAAAAGGTGTTTCCGCGAATTTCAGGGTCCATTTCAATGTACTATGCGACCGCATGACTTACTGGCATGCGGCCGCATAGTTTATCCCCGACACGAAAATTCTGGTTTCCGAATTTAAGCCAACTACCTATGGAAACAATTATAAATACATATTTTGAAACCCTAGAAAAAGAGGGGAGCATACAGAATGCCTCCAACTTCATTCTTCATTATTTTGCTCATAGATTCCCGAATTATAACAAAACTTTTACACTTGATCGAAGGAAATTAAAGCCTTGGAACCACATATTGTGATATCTAAACAGTTTTTCTTAGTGATTAATTCTTATTTTGCGTATTGAATATTTTTCTGCACTTATTTTCATGATTGTTATGTTTAATTGCTAGGATGCTTACTAGTTTGTTATTCGTTACAATCTACCACTAAGTTAAATATCAAATCCGTAATTGTTTAATTCATTTAACTTGTGAAGCACTAGGATTTGGTGATTTTTTGCGATAAAGGTTTTGTGTTATCTAGTTCATCAATTTCTCTATTTTGTAAAGTTGTTATTAAATTTAATCTTGAGCGCTGGTCTAAGATTATTTAATAATTATGGTTAATTAGAACGTTGGAGATAGAAAAATTATTCCAACGGTAAATATTCGAAATATGAATTGAATTATTCTTGCATTTGTGATCAATTGTGGATTTTTTACGGTGGATGCGGACTTAGACCAAAGTTAGTCTTTTGATTGTTTTCGTTAATTTAATTTTCATGGTTATTAATTGCGTTATTTACAATTGTTTGCATACAAAAATCTCACAATCATTGTACGAAATATAAAATATTGAATTACATACTATTCTTGGGATCGTCCCTTACTTCCACTACTGCATTAGCTTTAGAGGTTAATGTATTACTTTTGAATTCCTACGACAGTACACTCCAGTAACCACGATTGTTGTTGGGAATGGGTATTCATCTGCTTCTGGCCGTCTGATCTGCTATTGAATTTTCTGTCGCAACATCGCCTGTCGGAGTTTGGCTATTGCCTGTTGGGTGTTGCCGTTGGGTGTTGGCCGTCTGCTATTGAATTTTGAAACCAACCAAGCAAGCCTATAATTTATAAACCTTTTGTTTCCTTGATTGTGGCATGTGTGCTTAGCAATGGAATTATGGAAACTGGAAAGACATCAGACATGTTTGGTAATTGGTCTATTTTCGTATAGAAGTCTGAAATTGAGGAAATTAATTGAAAAATTAAGCCTTATTTCTATGAGTAATTCTATTTACTAATTGGTACATTAGACCTTTTTTTTTTTTTGAACTTTTACTAAAATCGCTCGCACTAAAAAAAATTTTTGGGTCCGCCCATGCGGGGTTGATTGGTATTGTTTTTCAGCTTGTTTTTTGTGTTTTAGGACAAAATCCAAAGTGTGAAGTAAATTGCGGAAAAGGAGAGTGGATGAGAAGAAACGGGATGTTTTGAAGTGGAAATGGAAGTGGAAATGAAGAGCTGTAACCCTGAAGACCACAAAAAAAAAAAAAAGAAGGAAGCAGTGCACCCTTCGCTCGAGCAGGCAAATGCCTTGCTTGAGCGAGACCATTGAACAACAAAGAACATAAACTCTATCTACTCGAGCAGACCTGTATGAAAAGAATGTGATTGTCCTATTCGCTCTAGCAGGATCTCTATTACAACATATGAAGTTTAATTTTGGCAGGATTGTTTGGGTGTTTTGCGCCAACTTGTACATGAAATTTACACCCTAATTGATGCCAATATGTAGTAGAACTCTTGTGTGTTGGGTTTTGATACTCAATGAATCCCGGGTTATGATGTAAATGTTAGATTAAATTGTTACCAACAACCAAGTCCAAAAGCTCGACTCGAAAACAACTTGGGCTGTTGGAAGTAGTTCAAAGAATTAACATTGCTCACGGTCCATATATATTACCTCTTGGATGACTTTGAATTTTGATCCATTTAAGCCTAACCTAGCATATATATATATGGTGTCTTTACTCTAGATGTAAAGTGTGTGATTTGTGTGAAAAAGAATAAAAATGTGACTATTTCTTTGTCCAAAAAAATCGGCTGACTTCTTGCTGAAAAATCGATGACTTCTTTTGGTGTTGTTGGCATTTTTTGTGTCTTTCATTGGTTTTCTTCTTGCCTTTGTATCTACAAATCATCAGTATTATCTTGTCCTTGTAGGTAAGATTGAGAAGCAACCAATGTGAATATACATTGGTTGTGGGTTGGAGCCATTTGGATTGGTAGTTTGGTAGAGAAATGTGAAACTGAGCCCCGAAAATCATCGTTTTGATGACCACTGTGAGCTTCCGTGACAATTGTTATCAGAGCTTCAAGATGGTGGATTTGGCTCGAAGAATTGACCAAAAACTGTCCAGAAAATCGGTTAAAATGAAGCAGAAAATAGATCACAAAACTGTCTAGAAAACTGTCCAAAATATAAGGTTGTTTTCGTGATTTTCGGCCTATCCAAAATGAGTTTGGTGAAACGGAGACCATCGATGTGACGTGCAGGTGGATGAGCATCAGAGTGGCCGACGCATGGGACCATCTACAAAGGACTCCTGCAACGCGTGAGGGCTCGTACGGAGGTTTTGGACGACAATGTCTTTAGGCAGTTTGTTCCTAACATCATTTCTAGCATTTTGGTGTTTTTAGGTTTCTGTTTCATGTTATATAGTTAAATCGGACAGTTTTGTTCTTCAGGCATTCGGGATTCGATCATGGTTGATTGATTTATGCTATTGTTGGAGACATTAGGCGAATAATGGTGGCCCTAAAGTGATAAATTCGCATCTCTCGGTATTTAAGGACTCAGATTGGTCCACTATGGTATATTGGCTTGTTCCAATTTAAATTTCAACATTAGCGCGTTATCATGTGAGGTGACATTAGGATTGAGGTTACCGTGTGGGGTAACATTACTTGTGCTAAAAATTTAGGAATTATTTTTCCATATTTGAAGTGTTGAATTTGATTGCATGTTGGTAATTGCTTTTGTGCTTTAATTGTTGTTTAGTCACTGTGTGAGACTGCTTTTCGTGAGCATTTGATTTTTTGTTGATACACTTTAGTGTTGCATTGATTATTCTGTTAGAAGACTTAGACTTGACCCTTTTGAACATTCGCTTGATACTAAGACTTTGAGTATCACGAAACCCTGGGAATTTATAACGGTGTATATTGTGAGCTTAAGATTACTTTATGTGACCTATTTGGGCACTTTGGTTGTTCTATTTTTCAAAATGTCTTCAAATTTCAAAGTTGAAATTTTCAATGGGAAAGGAAATTTTTGTAAGTTGGAAGATTTATATTTGCTTAAATCTACTCCTAATAAGTTGTATTTGAAAGATTTTTCAATTTTAAAATGGATTTTTCAAAGGATCTTGATGATAATCTAGACATTCTTAACAAATTTGTTCAAGATATCGTTAATTGTGATGAGAATGTGTCGAAAACTTATAAAGACATTATTTTTCTTAATTCTGTACCTGATTCATATAGAGAAGTTAATAATGCAATCAAATATGGTAGGGACACCTTAACACTTGAGATTGACATTGATTCACTTAGAAATAAAGAGATGGAGATTAAGGCTAAAAAGATTATAAGAGGAGTGGTGAGTTACATATGATGAGGAGTAGAATAAAATTTAAACAAATGAATTTGGGTAGAGCTCAATACAGTAGTAATTCGAGTAGTGATGAGAGTGATAAGAAGGAGGGCAAAGGTTAGCACAAATTCGGTGGTAAGCGGTGTTACAGTTGTGGTAAGTCTGGACATTTTGTGAGGGATTGTCCCAAGAAGAAGGATAAGTAGAAGGGTGAGATGAAATGTGAGGCAAATGTGACTATAGGGTCGAGTGATGACCCTAGTGAGGTTTATTAAGAGTAAACATAATTATTATATGCCCATTTGTGTGTGATCCTTTCTACATATGTGTGATTGTTTAATTCTATTGCATGATTATATGTGCATTTCTATGTGTTTGTTATGTTCATTTGCATGAAGTTGAGAGCAATTTAATTATTTGGTAGTAATTATTTAAGAGCATTAGCAGTATGTTGTATGTCTACTAGTGAGATGGAGTATAGATACCTAAGGGTACATTGGTGGTTTGTACTAGGGATGTGGAGTGTGACATTTGGATCACGAGTGGAGATGTGATTAAATGTCGGAATCATTTATCTGTGAAGAGACCATAATCAGGTGAAGTGTGAGAGAGAAACTTCCATTACTTCTATTAGCTGGAGACCCATTTTCCACTTTGGTTGAGAGAAGTGATGTGTTAATAGAGTATTATTCCAAGGACTTATAATCTATAGAGGTCTACCAGTTAGACATGAGTTGAGTGATTAGTCTAGTGAGTATGGTGGGCGATGAGAAGGGATATGTGTTCTCGAGATGTGAGCAACACAGAATGGGATAAGATAAGTGTAGTGAGAACTTTTCGTGAGGTTATTTATGCATTTGTTGCATATGTGTTTTGACCGTTTGATTGATTGACTTAGTGTTAATCTATTGTTCTATGTGAACGTGTTTTGAAAAAATCTGTGAGTTATCCTATGTTATATCTTCATTGCATGATTATTTGTTCTTAATTGTTTACCGTTATTACCTGCTTCTACTAGGGTGTTATTTGACTTTAGCCCTTGTGAGCACATGGAGCATGTATGATATGTTTTTCAGGTTCGAAACACGATGTAAGGTATGTGATTCTAATTTTATTGGTTACCTTGATTATACAAGTATTAACTGTGTTTTGATTGCTTGTAGGGTGATTGGGTATCAAGGTGTAGATTTGTTAGGTTTTGATACCCAATGAATTCCGGGTTATGATGTAAATATTGGATTAAATTGTTACCAACAACTAAGTTCAAAAGCTCAACCCGAAAACAACGTCGGCCGTTGGTCACGGCCCATATATATTACTTCTAAATGACTTTGAATCTTGATCCATTTAAGCCTAACCTATATATATGGTGGCTTTACCCTAGTCATAAAGTGTGTGATTTGTGTGAAAGAGAAGAAAAACGTGGCTGCTTCTTCGTCCAAAAAAATCGACTACCTTCTTGTTAAAAAATCGGTGACTTCCTTTGGTATTGTTTGCCTCTTTTTGTGTCTCTTTCATTGGTTTTCTTCTTACCTTTGTAGCACAAATCATTATCGTTATTTTGTCCATTGTGAGTGAAATTGAGGAACAACCGAAATGAATTTATTGGATGTGAGCTAGAGCCGTTTGGATTGATTCTTTGGGTAGAGAAAAAAACGTGAAACTGAACTCGAAAATTGCTATTTTGACGACCCTTGGAGCGAGTTTCCTCGACATTGTACTTCAGTGGGAACCCTTTTATAATAGAAAAAATACA
This sequence comes from Fraxinus albicans, assembly GCA_903798335.1. Taxonomy (NCBI): domain Eukaryota; kingdom Viridiplantae; phylum Streptophyta; class Magnoliopsida; order Lamiales; family Oleaceae; genus Fraxinus; species Fraxinus albicans. Next base: position 5,133 of record CAIGRM010139739.1, on the reverse strand, counting down.
TATACACATAACTTTGCGTCAAAGGCTTAAAGAAATGGAGGTGAAGAATTGTTGTGATTTTAACGTGACAATCCAAGATTCGATACAAAAAATATCGATTTCATGACAAAAAAAAATTATCACATAAATAAAAATTATGTTGTACAAATAATATAGCGACAATGACATGTTTGTTGGGGGCATTATCACGCTATACAAGTCACAAAATTTATTTTGCATAAACTCTCATTCATTCATTGCATAAACAAACTCGCAACATTATTTGTTTGACGCAAACAGTATAAAGAGCAACAAGATTTTTGTTGTTATAATATCATTGCTACGCATATATGTCGTGAAAAATTAAAAGGATGACAAGTCAATTTATGACAACAATAATTCCAAAAATAAATTTGCGAAAAAAATGTTTGTTGTGAATACTATTTTAAAAGTATAATGATTATTACCTATTCCACTTTGCAACAAAATATGTTTGTAGTCATAACAAGCAATGTTTGTTGTGTAATTTATTTTACAATTAGTTTGATTCGTAGCATAATATATTTTAAGATATTCAATGTTTGTACTATAATTTAAAATGTAATAAGTTGTGTTTGTAGTTACATTTATTTCGTAACACAGAGAGTTTTTCGTGTCATCATTTAAGCAACAATATATAATTGTTGCCTAATTTAATTTGTAGTTATTTATATATGTTGTGCATTTTATTTTACAACATATAACATTGTTAAACATTTGTAACAATGGATTTTCATTTATATGACAGATTGTGTTTGTAGTTAAATTTATTTCTCAACAAAGAGAATTTGTCACATTATAATTTGTAGAACGATCTATAGTTGTTGCTTATTTGTTTTTGTATTTATTTACATATGTTGTGTATTCTATTTAACATACAAAATTGTCAGAAATATTACTATGTGATAATGAGTATTTGTCTATGTCACAATGTGTTTGAGTTTAATTTATTTTATTCCACAGAATTTGTCACAACATCATTTGTGCAATGCTCTATAATTTCATCACACACTTTATTTTACAAAAACTTTCGAATTACAACTAGAAGTTGTTGTAACAACACATGATAATCATGAGTTTCAAACCCGCTTTCAGTTTCTTGAACATATTTAGAAATATTTGATGCATGTCCATAAAAAAAAAAAATCATGGAGTGTTAATGTGTAAGAATGAAAAGGTTTCAAAAACCCATTATCATGTGATTTTAAATGCAATTTTTTTCTATTATTCATATCCTGCAAATCCAAAACTTCAAACAAAATGGCGTCTAACTTTTGGTTACCAAATTGTAAACTTGTCAGCATTCTTAGGTCTCTATGGTTATCTTTGTGGGAAGTCTTAAGTTATGCCAAAACATTTAGCCCCCGTTTGACACCTCATTTCTAACCACACATTCTCCAAATAAAATAATATTACACATAAATACAAAAATTCTTCTTACTTTTTAACCACACATTCTTTACATCAATCACTATTCAAAAACTCATTCTTCAAAAGAATGGGTGCCAAACAAGCCCTTAAGTAAGCAAAGAAAAAGCACAACATGCAATATACGCTTTTTGCATTTGGGTCTTACAACGAGGGGAAAAATAGTGGGATTTGGAGAAAATAACAAAGAGCCAAAGGCAAATCCACTCTTAAATTCAAAATCTACAAGTCAATGCTCCTAGAATCTTGAGTAACTAAGCCGTATTAAAATTTTCATAGCATGATTTAAATTCACAAATGATTTTTCTTTATAATGAAAAAATCTGACAGGAACAAGTTCCTCCCTCGCCCTTGCTCTCTACTCAATTATAGAGAAGCTTCCAAACATTCTTAATTATAAATTAACAAGATAGAAGATCGTAACTAAATTAGTATGACTTTTCTTTCTTGAAATTTAAGGTTTTCAAAGAAACCGACTTCAATAAGTCTATCTTGTTACTAAGAGCCTATTTGGTAGGAATTAAAATCAGATTTTTAGTAAATTTTGATAAAAATTGATGAAATATATAGTTGAAAAGTTGTGGATTCTATGAAATATATAATTAAAATTAATTATTGACTTTGATTTAAATTAAAATTTAGATTTTAATCCCTACCAAACATGTGCTAAATGTGTAATGTCAACCAAATAAATAAAGATCAAGGTATTATTTTATATAGACTTGGTTATCTCCAAAACCAAAACAAACACGGAACAAAATATACTGCTAATAATTTCATGATCGAACTACTTAGGATGGTTCACCAAATCTGAAAAGAATAAAACAAAACTAGAAAGATGACAAATACCAAAATTATTCAGGAGGCAGTCAAATAACCTACTCCAAATAAATATGCTTTCAGCTTATCCTCAATATGTTCTTTGGTTAAATGAGGGTTCATTTTCTTGTGAAGATGCACTCCTTAGTTGTCACGCAAGTCTTTGCAAAAAAGAAAATACGGGCAACTGATTATGAAATCTTAGGAATGCCAGGTGCAAGGGGCTAGCATAGATGTAATACAAACAGAACATAAATTCTGAAAAGAAAATTTTAAACGATTAATGGAGCCCAAGTAGTTAGAGAAAGGATATCAAAGGCTCATTCAGTAATGCTCCAAACCTAAAAACCAACTTCCTTTTTCCATCTTCGAGATTACTTTCTTATAACTTTATAGATCTCACCTTACATTACCAGTTGTATTAACAAGAGCCATCTCATTCGCTTCCACAACGACTTCAATCGGCTCATAATTTGTGTGGCCAAATTGTTTTCCAAATTATTATGGGAATGTAGAAAAGTTACAGCTCATCGGAGTAAGCAGTCGGTGCAATACGAATTATCTTATAAAACCTAACTGTTAACTAGGAATTAGATTACAAAATTGATGTCTTGAAGAGATTACGAGCTGCTGTTAGCTATGGTGAAGCTGATGATAAAGCTGATGGGCTGAGCTATGGAATTGGACTGCTACTTGTTGTTGGGCTAACTAAAAATAAAGCCCAGTTGGGTTACACTCATTCTAGTCCATTTAGTAAATAACAGAAAGCGTGTGTTGCTTTCTCGTGTTTTAGTTAAACTCACGTTTTATAGTTTTTAGTTTGTTAGTTTTGTTAAGTTAGTTCTTGAGTTCGTTGTACTGAATCTCCCTTCATCTATAAATGATGAAGATTGTTTCTATCTTAATCTGAGAAGAATATACAATTCTACAACTCCATTTTAATTTGTTCAATGTCGCTCTTCGCAAATTTCACAAACTGCATAGATATGTTACTCGATTACATGCACATTATCCAAAAACTCCACACTAAAGCAAACAAGAGAACCTGTTGTCTGGGGATAAGTAACAACAAATTATTTATGTTGCTGTTAACCTATTGTCATTCTGTATGCAAATATTTCAGCTGCTAACCAAAGTGGTAGAGAAATAATTAATTTCATTCAAGTTCTCACAATAAAAAGTTGAACTTGTAACCAAAGACACTACATACGATTCTTCAACTGTATAGATATATATGCATCAAATCTAGTGTCTTAGCTACATAGCAATACTCTGTCCTTTGGTTTTCAAATGAATTTAGTTAACTAGCTTGACTGCATCCAAATTACTAAACAAAAGTGGAAAACGTACGAAAAGCCACAGGGTAGATAGAAGAAAGAAGATCTGTATCAATTCTATCTCTATATTTCGACATCTCATCTCTATATTACAAAAATAGTGGGTGGAGAATCTAAAGAAAAACTGGAGTTATTCTTTTCCACATATATCAGGTTTTATAAACTACTACATTTATAATAAGTTATTTTTGCCTTCATCAAAAGGTTTTGAATATGTCTTTAAAGGTCAGACGTTCTTAGTTACATTAAAAGGTTGTATTTGTAAGATCTTTTGTCTATTTTATAAACTGGAGGATTACGTATTGTTCTGTTAAAGACAGACGGCATGGAGTAGATCGCCAAAAGTTCATGGAGAAGCTAACAAATAAGTGAAAAGATCTAATGTTGACTAATTTTCCCGAACGGGGAATTGGAATCCGTGAGAGGAATCAGATTAATTAGCAGACACGGAATTTTATTAACTTCACCATCTATGTGAATGCTTCCACCTTCAAGAATCAAGGACGGGGAAACCTAGGTAAATTTCAATTATCAGAACCTACAATGAGAAAAGTTAAGAATCTAATAGGAGAATATAAGCAAAAGATGCAGGGCACGTTAAACTCACAAAACTTGAAACATGGCGAACCTTTCTAGCAATAAGAAGATCAATACTCTAATCTGTATAATGGGAGAACTGGACATGGTACTTGCGGTCGCATAGGTGTTTTCCGGGACGCAAAATTTAAGAGAGAAATAATGAAAAATGGAGTTTGGAGGCGTTCTCTACGTTCTTCCCCCGTTCTAGGTTTTAAAATATATATTTATAGTTGTTTCCATAGGTAGTTGATTTAAATTCGGATAGGCGTTCTGTACGTTCTGGTCCCGTTCTGGGGTTTTAAAATATGTATTTATAGTTGTTTCCATGGGTAGTTGACTTAAATTCGGAAACCAAAATTCACGTCCCGGAAAACACCTATGCGACCGCATAGAAGGAAGAGTTGCGATCACATAGAAGACTTGAAAATGGCCCTGGAGTTCCCTTCATGTGTTCATGCGACCGCATGGAAATTGCACTATGCGACCGCATAGTTTTGCCAATTTTTTATCGGACAGCTTTCAATATTTTGGTCATATCTTTCTCTCCTGATATTCGATTGAGGTGATTCAAGATGCGTTAGAAAGCTAACTCAAAGGGATACAACTTTTCTTTAGATGTCATCTTCCAATTCGATCATTTTCCATGTCAAAAATAGATCTAAATATGAGACTGAAAATTTGTGTAAAACTTTTCGATTGGAAATTGATGTGTGATCATACTTTGACGATATTTCATCACGTTGACGTCTTCTTTCAACCAATTGACTCTCAAATCTTCATTGTTTGGTTTGACAAAAATTTTGTGTATTTGCACACTAGTCCTTGAACTTTCATTTCCTTTCACTTTGGTCCATTTTCACATATTTCTTCCAAATTACGCTATATCCATCAACTTGCCACCTAAACCAAAATATGAGAATATTAAGTATATTTAGGTATAAAATAGTCATAT
>CAIGRM010139736.1:0-10000 GCA_903798335.1 Fraxinus albicans | reverse complement strand
CTTCTATTTTTGGCAATAAATTTACGTTATTCTTATGAATGCAACAAATTTACTAGGTTCAGTGTACTTCACTTGAAATGCGAAAAGTGCAAATAATACTTTTTCTTTCACGAAATATTTCATGAACGACGAAAAAGATCTCGATATCTATATTGAATACGGCTGAACTTGTGCAAACAAGCTTGGATAGCTAGTTATACAATTATTTTTGCATTAGATAGTCACTTATTTTGCATTATTATATTTTAAATTTTTTTAAAAAATAGATTTTGTAAAAAGTGATATTTTTGGAGAATGTGTTATTAAAAAATAAGAAAAATGAATTTTTAAAAATATGTACCAAATAGGAGCTCTATGTTTCTGATGGAATACAAAACTATTTTCTTTTTTCTTATACGTTTTGATCATCTTGTTTTGATTTTTCGAATCGAGAATCCAAGAATCGAGTGAACTCTAGCCATGTTGTACATGAACTTTTTTTAGGGAATTGGGGCTTAGTGATAAAAGTCAGGAATGGTTGTTATAAATTGTGTTAAAAGTTTTATAATGAGTGTCAAATGTGCTTCTTCAAGTTGATATAGATTGACAATGAAAAGTATGTTCGACTTTGCTTATAAGTTAATATATATATATATATATATATATAGGGATAGTTTTACAGGAAGAAATCACATTGAGAATTTGCTTCTTTGCCTTTTAAGCAAATCCAAACATGCTCGGGGAGCCATAGATAGGGATAGTTGTAGAGAAGTAAACGGAAGAATTGAACCTTTTGGATTAATATATAAAACACTCAAAATAACAAGATTTCTTTATGGATTTGATTAGGGATAGTAAAATTCTCCGTCCCCATATAGTCCCGTCCCATCTCCACGAGTATATTTAAAAGTGCTCCAAAATTGTGTATTCTTTTAAATGCTATATACAACCGCTTCTGAATTATTAATGTTATTACATGTCGGTATCTTTTGAAAATCAAGATTTTCCAATGCAACATTGCAGCAATTTAAAGGATAACGAACTCATTCCACCTCATCTCTGGCATCTCATAATTATAGGATATTTTTGTTTAAAGGTCATTGACATTAAAAAAATTAAAAATATATATATTTTTTAAATTAATGTTCTCAAAAGGATAGGAATGGGGGACCGATTTTTGACAAGACAACTAGGTGACAAACATTGTTCAATTGGATTAAAAATAATCTGCTAAAGTTTGGGATTTTAGGCTTAGGGCAAACATTGGCACATGAAAATTTCAACATATCCACTACAAGAAGACATGCTAAATCTCGAGCAATCTTAGATTAATTTAATAATCTATTCTATTTTAAAATTTATTTTTTTAATCCTAAAATATTCCCAATAAAATAATTTTGTTTGTGAATTCATAATTTTTCATACTTTTTAATCACGTATTCTTCAAAAGAAAATTACTTTTCACAAAATTTATTCTCGGACGATCTACGTCAAATAAGCACTGTGTATAATATAGAAATCGGTTGTATGAAAGAATGAATTTGAGAGGGTTATGGACAAAATTTTGGTCTAAGAGATGTGAGTGCTAGGAATATTTGTCCATTATTACCTTCCAAGAGTTATTAGCAACGTTTGGAAAAAAGACAAAAGAGTAGAAGTATGGGATTCGATTTATCGATTATTAACTTTGTTGTGGTTATTTTTGTTGGAATCTACAATCTTACCTTGAAGCTTTAGAGTTGAAGTCAAGGGAAGCCAAGTGCAAGTCTCGGATCCAAGCAAGCTGATACAACTTAAATTAGTTTTAATGTACAGCTTTAAATATTTGATTAGTTCTTCCTCTCTTCAATTATGATATTTTACGATTTTTGTGATTTTGATGAAAAATTTTCATTTAGTGAAGAGAAGAATTGGATTTCACCAAAAGATAATTTAGAAAAATTTAATTTTAGTACCATGTCTAGAAGTTTGCGAGTCAGCTATAGTATTTGTCTTCCTCAATGCTGGTGGCTGGTGCTAATAATGGACTTAGCAGTAGAGCTTATGTACATATAAAAGCCAATAGCTAATGGGCCATCAAGATGGACTCTATATGGGCTGACTGAATTACGCCTACTACTTGATTGAATTTAAAATCAGAATAATAAAATGCTATTGGTTCGTTTGGTCAGATTTTTGAAAAGTCATAAACTGCTTTTAAAACTAAATTTGTTTGAATAATTTTTTTAAATGTTTTGTCTAGCTACAAGAAGCTGGCTTTAATTTTCTCAAAAGAATTCTTATACAAGAATTATAAGCAAAATTGCATTTTTTTTAAAAGGTGATTAAAGATTTATATGTATTTAGTTTCCAAATAAATTAATTTTTTTTAATTAAATATGTTTGTAATCAATAGGCCGATTTAATCTGACCATATCCAAAATATAGATGAGATCATCTAATTAATTCAACGTATAATTTAATACGATTTTATCTCCAATCGTAGTGGCTATATTTTCTACACATGTTCCCTTATCTCAAACTATCGGCGGATTTGGAGAATCGTCGCTATCATAATTCGGACTAGCGATGAATTAACTAAAGGCCCAACTTTCGTTTGTCTCCCATTGAGAGCAAAATATAACATAAAATTGTAAGCTCTCAAGCAATAGGAGAAACTAGGTCTCTAACCGCGTGCATGTTGAAAAATAAGTCAATGACTTGGTTAAATTGTAAAATACGTCTATAGAAAGTAAGAATATTATGGGACATCCAATTACAAGCATGTTCGACTTTATTGGTGGGATTTCACAAAATCTAGTATTGAACTTTATTGGTGGGACTTTTATCTTTGGAATGTACCGACAGGAAAAAAAATTCGTCTATAAAATAGGATTTTCAACGATATCGACCTTTATCCATGGCAATATCCATCGTTAATACCGCGATTTCTAGCAATGGATCTTAGCAATTTTACGTTGGGTTATATATCGATTTGTACGGACCCAAAAATACACGTATTCGTTATATGCCTAAAACAAAGTGCAAATTACTCTAATAACTCATTTTGCGTTCTTCTATGATATCTGCTTTATTTATGTTAATCTCATTCTTGAATAGTACCAATAATTACGTAAAATATTTCCAATAATTAAAAAGTAAGAAAAAATTTTGAATTTACGTGTAAAATATTTTATTGTATGAATGCGTGGTTGAAATTGAGATTTGAAAAAAATGAGTTTTTATAAAATGAGAATCAAACAAGTGTTAAGGCCCTGTTTGGTATACATTATTTTTTTAATTCTCATTCTTCTACTCATTTTCAACCACACTTTCTTCAATAAAATAATATTTTCCATCACATCAATAATTTTTCCTTCTTTTTCAACCAAATTTTTCCCATCACATCAACAGTAAAAATGCATTTTTTTTTCCATAATTCTCATTCTTCTACTCATTTTCAACCACACTTTCTTCAATAAAATAATATTTTCTATCACATCAATAATTTTTCCTTCATTTTTAACCACACATTCTCCATCAATCTACTATTCAATAATACATTCTTTCAAAAGTTTTCGTGAGTAATAATTAAGGATGGACATAGGTGTCTCATTAATCGTATCAAGCCTACTTCCATAGAGAATTATGACAATGGAAGCATTAGTTTTACTCCCTATTTTTCTCTCGGAACCATTGATTATGGTTCGAGTTTTTTTTATGCTCCAAAAATAAATTTTGAGACTACATCGTCGCGTAAAATTTCTAATTTTACTCTCACGTTTTATTTTTTATTGAGATATTATAGGAATATATTTTTGGAGCCAAATCACACTTGGTTTAGCTAGAACCAAAAACTGGATTATGACTGTTGGATTCTTGAATCTAACATCTAAAATTGAATCGATTTCAACTGAAACTAGAATAAATTAGCCACCAATTGATTTTTGTTCAATTCTGATTCAAATCTGGTGGTTTCAGATAAAAATTTTCACCCCGTAAGTATTTTGAAAGATTTAATCAAGTAGGAGATGACAGTGGAAGAATACAAGAAGTTTGGGAGAATCTTGTTTGTATTCGGAGAGAAATCTTTTCATTTACAAGTCTCGCCCTACATTTTAATTTTAAATATATATCTTTTTTTTCGTTCAATAATAAATGGGGAACCCTTGGGTAGGGATAACAATGGATCAAGACATCAAGTGGAGTCAGCTCACCATGTATACACTCAATGTTGACTTGACTCTATGGACGAGCAAAGTTCAAGTTAGAGTTCGACTCATATTCAAATCTTGTGATTCCCTTTGACTTATGGGCTTTACGAGCAGAGCCGCCCACCCCAATAGTTCGAACAGAGTTGAGTCGAGCCGGCTCATTGTTTTAAAATAAATGAACCAAACAAACCTAAAAATGAACATTTTTTCTAGAAGAATAAAAAACTTGCTGATCCAGAGCCCAAACGAGTCAACTCGTGTAAAAAAATATGAGCTTGACACGACTCACGAATCATTTCAAAGAGAAACCGAGCTGCCCATGTCCGCAAATTGCTCGACCTATTAACTTTCCTGATGGGCAAAATAGAGCAACAAGATTTTATTAATTAATTAATATGAAAAAAATTCAATTCCAATTTTTTCTAAAATACATTTTTTTCTATTTTTTTTATCACACATTGTTCAATAAAATAATATTATTCACAAATTCAAAATTCCTCTTTATTTTTTAATCAAATTACGTTTTACACTGAGAATGGCACTATTAAAAAACACACTGAACCTTCCATATAAAATACTCGATTCCCAAATCAAATAATCGTCGTTGCTGTAAAACCCTAAAAGCTCTAGCACCCGGAATCTTCCCCTCAGGTGATCGCCCTTTACAGTTTTCTAGTCTATTATTCGCACAATTTTATTTGTACGTATGGTCTTTTGTGTGTATTTTAGGAATTTCGTTGTTATATTATGACTACTATGGACATTTGTAGTGATGTGTATGTGTATAGAAGATTGTGTTATTTAAGGCGTTTTATTATTGGATTTTTTTACATATTTAACTATTAAATTGAGGATATCTGGATTTTTTTGAATGAAATGATGATCTTTAGTGTGTTTTGATAACTGATAATGATGGCTAGTTTCTTATATATTAGCTCTAGCCGGTCGGGTTTCTCACTACCCAGAGATGGTATACTGTTAATATTTAAAATTTTCAAATCAAACCGCGATTGACTGACTTTATCATTTCAATAGACAAAGGGAAAGGGGAAGAATTCTTTTGCAAGATACTATTTATTAGTTTAGTGGATTAATACATTTTGTTGGTGTGTCTCAGAGGATGAAATGATGAATTTCATGATGTATTGATTGATGAAATGATGGCAACTTATATTGTATTAGCTCTAGCTGATCATTCTCTTGGTTTAACTGTTGTGTTTTGGGTTTAACATTTTTTAGTTGCCTGTTTTCCTATTTCTTTGTCAATGTCTCAACATTACTAGATTCAGTTTCGGTACAAGTAATGTGACTTGCTCTTATATTCTGGTCCGATACAGCAATTACATTGTCTTTTTTTTTTTTTAATTATTTAAAAACTTTTATGCACCTAAAGAGAAATGTTTATATTTGCTTTATCGATCAAAATTCCTTGCTATTATAATTAGTTGTAGGAAAAACTAGAAGTCCCAATTTTAAGTAACATTGCGTTTTCGTTTCATTTTATCTATTGAATTGAAGATCAATAACGAGGGAAGGACAAAGGGAAAAAACTTTACAAGGCATCTCTGTCAAGGTAATCGCCTTAAAAGGTGAGGAGAAGTCTCTGAATCCCCTGCACTGCTTTAGACTGGTGCTCGTCAAACTGCAAAAACATGAATGCCCCTGACCGATATGAGCGATTTGTTGTCCCTGAGGGTGTTGCCAAGTACACACACTCTCTCTTTCTCACTCAAATTATATGTATTCATATGTTAATGTACAATTAGATTTTCTGTTTTGCATATCACTAATGCTGTTTCTGACTGGAATATAAATAACAAAAAGGGTTTCATATGAGAGAGACACCAAGATTATCAATGCGGCTTCATTTACCATCGAGCGTGAGGACCACACCATCGGAAACATAGTCCGCATGTAATTATATCTTTTTCTTATACTCTTAAATAAATATTTTGATTTTTGCTTAAAATCCTAATGCTAAAATACTTTTGTTTGTTTTCTGTAAAAAAATATTACACAGGCAATTACACAGGGACGAGAATGTACTCTTTGCTGGCTACAAGTTGCCTCACCCCCTTAAGTACAAAATCATTATTAGGGTTTGTTACTTAACTATACATTTATTCTTAGTTATTGTTTGGTTATTTTATTTACGATGTGGCTTAGAGGAGCCAGTCACTATGCTACTACAACAATACCAACCTAAACCTTAGTCCTAATAGCTGGGCTACACGGATCCTTTCTTCACCACTATTTTTGATTCATTGTGGTCCAATTGATATGTTTATGAGCATTGCATCATAAAATTTACCGGAGTTCTATTGTGACTGTCAATCTATTCCGACCCGACTATATCAAAAACAGAAGTGCCTACTATCACACAAAAAATTAAAATTATTGATCGTAACTGTTCATTTTTGTTATGGCAAGATATCCTACTAACAATATACCTGAAGATACATAGTTTACAAGTATACATACAGCACGGGGAAATTACCACTCAGTTCTTCAACACATCTTCACCATTATTATGACACAGTATATATTCGTTATATCGTCTTGAGTCCCTGATGGCAACATGTGTTATTATATATTGAATCTTAGGGATGAAGCCAGTTAATCAGATGACAATTAGAATGCCGTTCAACTAAAGAGGAGAGGAGACTAGAAAAGATTTGCAAAACTCATATTTCAATTATTACCACTATATACATCATTGTTGCTGATAGTCTGTTGTCTATAGTTGTTACTAGTAGCATTATTTTTTTACTTGGAGGAGGCCTTTGTGTTTTGAAACATTGGGATTTTAACATGTATGTAGCTATGTTTAGATGATTTTCTATTTTAGTGTTTTTATGAGATTAAAAGGACACTGGCAGGAAAAAAAATGTACTACATCATAGTATAAAATGCAGGCAGTGCCGCAGTGCCTTAGAATGTAATAAATCCAGGCTCCCCACCACCACCACCACTTTAAAGAAGAGTCATCAAGGGTATTAGTAAATTGTTAACAAGCAGAAATACAGAATTTTTGTGGAACGGCATACATACCTCACTTGAATTGTTTACCTTGTAGAAGTTGATATAGAACCCCATTTGTGTAACACACATTGTGATTTCACCGTGGTTCTAGAAGTAAAATGCTTCTAAACGCGTGAATCATTGTGGCCACTGTAAAACTGCCACAGAGATGCAGTGTTCTTTAAAAATTTCCAAACAATTCATGGTATCAGACTATCTGATTTATCTTTCTTCAGTTCGAGAAAAAGGAATCTTCCCGATGTTCACGACCTATAAAAAACTGGCATAATCAGTTTTTAATGCTTATAAATCTTCATTTTGTTTTTAGCTCCTTTATTATCTGAAATTCAGGATATACTCTTTGGATCTTGTCATTTTTTATTAGGTTAATTGTGCCAGACAGTACTTTTTTTCCTCTGGGTTTTAATGTTTTTAATGGCCAATGTGCAGATTCACACTACCAGCCAATCTTCACCTATGCAGGCATACAATCAGGCTATCAACGATCTGGATAAGGAGCTTGATCATCTGAAAAATGCATTTGAGGTACAATTACATACCATGGTTCCTGTTAAAACGAAGTCCTTTGAAGGCTCTTTACATCTTGTTTTACCTAACGTTGGCTGCTGATTTTGATCTCATTTTATGGTTCAACATCTAATGTAAATAAGGCCTCGTAGTTACTTTAGGCATCAGGAAGAAAATGTTCCAAATTAGGTACTATCAATATTGAATAGTACTCCATGTTGGTTTGCAATTTTGTAGTGACAATGCCACATTCTTTTGATACAACTTATATAGTGTGTTATAGAAGTCAGTGAAAATTTTGAATCCCAACTCAAATATAATGGCTTTGGTCTCTAGATCTTTGGCCCAGTTCTTAAACATTGGTTTCTTGTATTGGGGATGGTAGATTGAAAGTTGTTCAAATTACTGACAAGGTTTAAGCTTCGGAAGTGATATCACTGTACTTTTAGGGATTTTGAGATTCAGAAGGATTTTTTTTTTTTGTTTATACAATTAAGTAATCATGAAAACCATTCTGCAAATACTATATTTGGCCCTTGTTTGAATCCCCATTTTATGAAAAAATCATTTTTTCAAAACTCATTTTTAACTGCACATTCTCTTATAAAATAATATTATACATAAATCGAAAAAAATTTCTTCATTTTTATTCTCCAAAAATTGCTATTCAAAAATGTATTCTCTCTCAAAATGGGGCTCAAACAAGGGCTTGATGATAGACATTTCAAATCCTTCATTTTGATTCTCGTTTTTTCCTTACTTCCATGTGTTATATTTTTTTTGTTATTTGTGAGGGTATCGTTAAAGATGTTAATAGAAGAATGTATCTTAATTGTTGTGATCAATTTAGACAGTTACGTTCTCTTCCAAAGAAGAAGAAGGATCTCTAACGAGCTGTGCTCATTTTTGTGAACACACACACATTTATATTTCTTTATATATAAAAATCATTCTCCTGAAAGCTATCCAATCTAATAATTGTAGTTTTACCACTTCTTTTCTAATAAGAACCATCGAAGGGGCCTTGGCTAGTTGCCATGGGGTCTATATAATGTATAACAATCATTATTATAAATGCCCCACTTCTCAGCCTCCTTTTATTCTTGTGTCCTGTAGTCAAGGTTTTTCTTCAATTTTTATACATCAATCTTTGTGGAAAGGAGCAAGTGATATCCATAATGATGGTTATCATGAAACAAATTGAAGAAGATAGTACTGCCTTTTGCGTGTTTAAGAAATATATTTTTCTCGTCCAAAGGCCATCTGGTTTTTATTTTCCATTGTCTTGTAGGCTGATTTGGCGAGGCACACTGGGAGCCAGTCGAGGCAGTATTAAAGCTGCAGGGGGTTGCATTATAAATGGTTCGTGTGTACGCTTATGATGTGTACCTGTGAATGCATTTGAGCCGTCAATTTGAGAGATCTCTTTGATGATAATTATGTTGTGTTTGACAAGATGTAGAATTGGATATATTGGAAGTGGAGAAGTCGACTTTATAAAAAGAAATATTTGCAATGTATGCATGCATGGTCATGTTGTCTATTGTAGATGAATTCTTATTCTAGTAGTATATGCTTGTGAAGTATTTTCAATTTTTTTATTCAGTCGTATCATTGGTATGAATCATTATCCTCTGCTTCTACTTCACATTTTAATCATTTCCACATAAAAAGTCTTCTGTTGGACAGGTCCAAGAAAAGGATTTACCTATTACGTTTTGGTTGTTTTACCTAAATTCTTGTCAATGACTACACATTCCTAGATTCAGTTTCAGTACGAGTAATGTNTTCCACATAAAAAGTCTTCTGTTGGACAGGTCCAAGAAAAGGATTTACCTATTACGTTTTGGTTGTTTTACCTAAATTCTTGTCAATGACTACACATTCCTAGATTCAGTTTCAGTACGAGTAATGTGACTTGCCCTTATATATATTTTGGTCCAATACAGCTACTATTATTGTCTTTTTTTCTATCTGAAGAGTGTTCTTGCATATGTAAAATATGTTTTCTTTTTATATATTCTTGCAAATGTGCATTTTTTTTTTATATATTGGAAATGTAAATCACAAAAAGGGTGTTAATGCTATTCATCCCCACTGGAGATGAAAACACACAGTCTACGTGGCGTCAATGTGGCATTAAATGATAGGTGATTTAACATATCTTTTAAAATCACATAGACTGTGTTGTCATCCCCACTGGAGATGAATAACATTACTCGTCACAAAAAGGGTGTCAATGCAGCCTCGTTTACCATCGAGCGTAGGATCACACCATC